>CAUYSK010123728.1:0-51311 GCA_963575035.1 Avahi laniger
TAGCACTCTGGGAGGCCGAGGCGGGCGGATTGTTTGAGCTCAGGAGTTCGAGACCAGCCTGAGCAAGAGCGAGACCTCGTCTCTACCAAAAATAGAAAGAAATTAATTGGACAGCTAAAAATATATAGAAAAAATCAGCCGCGCATGGTGGCGCATGCCTGTAGTTCCAGCTACTCAGGAGGCTAAGGCAGGAGGATCGCTTCAGCCCCGGAGTTTGAGGTTGCTGTGAGCTAGGCTCACACCATGACACTCACTCTAGCCAAGGCAACAAAGTGAGACTCTGCCTCAAAAAAAAAAAAAAAAAAGGACAAATCATTGTAGGACCAACTTATTTATAAAATAAATTTTAGTCCTATTATACTTGATTTGACTTTGCATAAAGTACATACAGTAAGAATAGCCATTGTCCCTAGGCTTTTTTTTTTAAATTGACTTTGCTGGAATCCCTTATTTTAAGGAATTTCAGGTTACTTAAAGATCTCTTGAGCCAAGCCAAGGATTTAACTACCTGTAGATACCTGTATGAATTGGTAAATTCTTCCTTTTTGAAGTCACAAAATAACTTGAGTTTCCTGAACCTGTCAGAAAATGATATTCTTTACTTACCGCAGATCAGGAAATGTTATAGATGAAGTATCAGGCCAGAATTTTTTTTCAAAGGGCTTTCATTGGCCTTGTAAAGTCAACCTGATTCTTCAAAGCAGTCCGGGCATATTTGAAAATATGCTACTCCAGTCAAAGCCTTGATAAAATAATTGATATCTCTACTTCTGCATTGTCATAAAAGAAAAACAGATTCTTATTGAATTTATGCAAATAACTATATTGCCATAAAATAAGTATACTTATGAATAGTTTCCAAATTTTGGAGAAGTCGAGACAAAAATAAATGTTTCAAATTTTTTATAAAATATACTTTTACCAATTCGTTGTAAGCTATAAAAAGCTCATAAGAAGGAAAAAGTTTTCTTGTCTTCTGGAAAACAAAACATAAAAGGATTAATAATGTTTCAAACAAATTTGGTTATTTTTGTAGCATATAACAATTTAACATAATCACAATTATTATTGATAACATATATTAAAGCATATCAGAATTTTAGGAATGTCATACGATTTTGGTACACATAGTAATAACATGTTTATATATTAATAAATACAATCCAAAGAAAGTTAAACACCATTTCATATTTGACAATGCTTCTTTTATAGTTTTAATATACTGAATAAGTCAAATGTGTTTGTCTTAGATTTTCAGTGGCCCTAATATTTAGACAGCTAGTTTGAGGTCAAAAAGACAATTTAAAAATTTTGATTTTGGAAAGTTTGTCAAATATCAAAGATTTAAAACACTTTTAGAACACTTATTGTCATAAAACAGGATTATAAGTTACTGTAAAACAATCATTAATTTAGCCAAAATGATAATTCAAAAAATTTTAAGAATCAAAAAATTTAATTTTATATTGTTTTCCAAAAAATATCCATTTTTTTATATTTTGTATATAGAATTGTTTCTCTAATTATTTTAATTACATATATTACTTATAATGTTAACTCTTGGTAACCTTATTTTTGATGAAAAATCTAGGAAGCCAGAGTAACTTTGAGCTGTTATCATTTCCCAACTTTTATTAGCAGATCTAAATAATTTTAGTTTTCTATATCATGTAATAATAAGATGTCAAAGTTTACAAACTTAAATCTATGTGCTACAATTAATGTTTTAGTATTCTAACTTATAAATTACTCAGATATACTATGATCATCTTCTTTAATTCAACATAATATGACTTTAAGATTTTAAATTATTGAAAAGAATTTTGAGATTATAATACAGATATCATCTCCAAGTCCTCCTCAATCATCTTAGGTCTTAAGTAGCCAAGTGGCATCCAAGATGGTTATGAAGGGTAGAGCCTGACTGTGTCTTCAATGTACATACCAGATGCATTGTCGAGAAGAGAAAACAAGATGCCTGGAGGATTCAACCCCTCCTAAAAGAGCCAGAAAGTAAAGCTGGGGAGGGAAGAAGAAGCCATATCAGGCTTGGTTGTGTCCTGTAGCTGTAACACATCTCCAAGCCTCACCATGGCTACCTATCCAGACACCAGAATCTAGAAGCTCAAAACTAAAGATACAAGTTTGTCATTGAGAATTGAATAAGGAAATATATATATATATATATATTTACATGTTTGAGCCCTTTATATACAAAAAGCCTCATGTCTCTCCCACCTGGAAGAAGACAGGAAATCAAAAGTCATTTAAAGCTTGAAAAGCAGAAAAACTGGTTTGGGGAGGAGGAGAGAAAAAGGTTTGAGTAGCTACCAAACGGTGGTCTTGTTCTGCAAATGAAGCCCTATGGGTATCAGCCCTCAGAGAGAATAGATGACAAATGTTTCTTTTCAGACCTTTAAAAGTGGAGACTCTTAATCTTTCTTTTTAGATCAAGAAAAGATAGTTCTGGCTGTATATATACATACATATTTTTCTCTCATAAAAGACAATTTTGTAGCAGTTATTTTAAAATATGTTAAAGAAATATACCTTGGGGAAAAACATTTTTAATCTTTCTGAAGCTAAAAGTTTACACGTTAAAAGCCAAATTGACAGATTTGGAGAAATTTGGGTTAGAGGTTTTTAGAGATAGACAAACAAGTGAGAGAAAAAACCAAATTGGAATAATGAGGAAAAAAATCAAAATTTAAACATATCACCTCATATTTCTTGGGTTAATTTCTTAGTTCTGTTAAGGGAAAAGAAGCCAAACTCTGTAAAATAATTTAAAGAGGTTTATTCTTTGCCAAATTTGAGGATCATCACCCAGAGGCACACCCAAGAAGCCTTGAGCAAGTGGATTCACTGTGGTTGGGTTACAGTTTGGTGTTATACATTTCAGGGAGACAGGAATTACACATGAACTCATAAATCAGTACATGAAAGGCGCACATTGGTTTGGCCCAAAAAGGTGGGACATCTCAAATGGGGGAGGGATTACAGATTATAGGTGAGTTTAAAGACTCTTTGATTTTTAATTGACTAAAGAAATGAAGCTTTGTCTAAAGGCTTGGAATGCTTTAAGTTAAGATAAGGAAGTTTGCTAATCACAGCCAAGTCACCAGATACATACTCAGACTCAAGAGATCTGTTAGGTAAATTGAGGACCTACAGGTGTGGTTCAAGCTTTGTCTTGCATAGCCTTAGGCCTAATAATAGTTACAAAGAGTATCTCCAAGAAGCGAGTGTGGCATGATGAGGCATGTCTGACCTCCCTTCTTATAGCCAGTAACTCAGTTTTAGGGTATCCCCTTGGCCAAGAGGAGGTCCATTCAGTCAGTTACTGGTGGGGGGAGAGAGGGCGGTGCTTAAGATTTTATTTTAGTTCACAGTTCTGCGAATAAATCAGTTTAGTTAGGCAGGATGTCCCATACCGGGAGCTGGTATCATAGAAGCTTTTTAAACAGAAAAAAAAAAAAAACCCAACAAAAAAATTTGATACAATTTTTTAAAAAACTAATTAGGAAGAGAAAACAATTGTTTAGAAGCAGAGATGGAAGGAGAGGTAAGAAATAGAATTTCTTTATAAATTTGCAGTTCTAACATAAATTATACAATCAGCTTGTCAATTTCTACAAAGATCCTGCTTGCTGTGACTTTCATTGGAATTGCATTAAATCTGTAGATGAATTTGTGTAAAATCAACATATTAACAAGATTGCATCTTCAAATCTATGAGTATGGTACACTCTCCAATTATTTAGTTTTTGTTTTAATTTCCTCTAAGTAAATGTGTAGGGTTTTTTAATTAATAAACTTCATTTTTCATAGCAGTTTTAGGTTCACAATAAAATTGAGTGGAAAGTACAAAGATTTCCCATACACCCACTCCCTCCACAAAAACTCCCCAACTATCAGCACCGTACACCACAGTGGTGTACGATTCACTACAACCAATGAACCTACATTGACACATCATCATCACCCAAAGTCCATAGTTTGCATTAGGATTCACTCTTGGGGGTGTACATTCTATGGGTTTTGATAAGTGTACCATGTATATTCATTATACATAAATATATAGAGTATATATGCATTTTGATACATATGTAGCCACCATTATAGTATCATGTAGAATAGTTTCACCCTTCAAAAAATCTTCTGTGCTCTACCTGTTCATCTCTCCCTCTCCCCAAACCTTGGCAACCATTGATCCTTTTACTGTCTTCATAGTTGTTTGCCCTAACAAGAATGTCATATAGTTGGAATCATACAATACGTATAACTTTTTTAGATTGGTCTTTCGCTTAGTAATATGCATTTAACTTTCCTCATGTCTTTCATGACTCAATAACTTTTAATGTAGAAGTCTTACACCTGGGTTTCTAGACTTTACCTAAGAGTTACATGTTTTCGATGCAGTTTTAAATTTTCAAATTTTCACTGTTGGGTTATAAAAATGCAATTTAGGCTTGCACATATATTGACCTTATATCCTGCAACCTTGTTTAGCTTACTTGTCAGTTGTAATAACTTTGAAGACTCCTTAGCATTTTCTAAATGCACAATCACATTGTATACGTAAGGTGAGTGGCAGGCACCCCTCCTCTCCCTAAAGAAAAAAAGAAGCCCATGAGTCCCACCCTAAAGGCTGTAACAAAGAACTCTCTACTTTGCTCATCAAAACTTCATGCGGAAGAAAAACCTCCATCCCCCAACTCCAAAACCTTCATAAGCCCGCTCAACACTTCTGGGCATGCGACTTCTCTGCCCTCCCCCCCCCCTCGCCCCGCCTCTCTCTCTCTCTCTCTCTCTCTCTCTCTCTGAGGACCCGTGAACCTCCTCCGGGAGTGCTCTCTTTCCCCTTCCCCCCAATAAAGCCTCATGGCTTGCCCTTTCCACTCTGCTCGTCTTTCTTTTTTTTTTTTTTTTTTTTTTTATTATTCCAAGGTATTGTGAGGGTACAAACATTCTAGTTATACTTCATGTCTTTGCCTTCCCCAAATGCAGGTTAAAGGCGTGCCCTTCCCTCCCTTTAGTGCTCCCCGTGTCCCCTAGTTGTAGATTCGCCCCCCATCCCCCCAATCCCTGGAGAGTATTTCTGCCATGTGATCACCCTAGTGTTTATCAGTCAGTACCAATTTGATGGCGAATACAAATGGACCCCATTCTTCTGCTCTTGTGGTGTCTCATTTGACAAAGTCCAACACACCTTTATGATAAAAACTCTTGTCAAAATAGGCATTGATGGCTCATTCCTTAAAATTATCAAGTCCACTCTGCTCGTCTTTCTTTCTCTGCTGCCGCCCATCCAAAAGCCTTCAGTATACATTTAAGACAATTTTATTTCTTCATTTCTAATATCTGCCTTTTCTTGCTTTTCTGTTCACATTAGCTATATCCTTCTTTAAATTGTTGACTAGAAGTTGTGGGAGTGAACATCTTTGCTTTATTACTGATTTTATGCATAAAGTCTTGCATTTCACAAATAATATGACATTAGCTATGAAATTTTTCATAGAGGTATTTTCAAAAATTTATCAGATTGAGGAAGTTCTCTTAGGAATTTCCTAATTTGCTGAAGATTTTTTATGAATAGATATTGAAATTTGTCAAAGAATTTTTCCAGCACATATTGAGATGACACTGTAGTTTATAGCAAAGGAACTAGCAGTTATGTTCTGACATGCCTGACCCATTGCAACCTAGATGAACAGAGTAGTAAATAAGGAGTGAAAAGGGGTGGTGAAAATAAGAACTAGGAAAGAATATGGTAGTAGAGGGTACTATGATGTCAATCAAGGGGTGGAAGAATTTGAAGAGCAGCAGGATGACTTCAGAGATATCAAATTTCACGTTAGGAAACTGGGAGGCAAAACTCAAATTGGGTGTCCTAGATATATGAATGATATACAGGAAGATTTAAAAATATGAAATGGAGAAAAAAGTAGGTCACTTGCAGGTGCATTGGAGTCACAGAATCTTAGATTTTGAAAACACTTCTTTGTGGTTTATCTAATTTATTGACCCATTATATGTTTGAAAGTTTTATGAACACCACTAGTGATGGAAATTCCCTTCTATTATTTTTTTTCACATATTAAATATCCATACTGCTACTACTTATTAGGCATTATTCTACATTTGATCATCAAGTAGAATTCACTTGATAGCCTTCTATATTTAGAAACAAGTATCTATTAATATCATATATAATATATTAGAGGTTCTATAATATTATTCCATATGTAAAAGGAGGCTATTGCTAAAATTGAAGTAGAGAATATAAAGACCTGATACAGAGTTGCTTTGAGATCACTAAAGAATAAAGAGGTAAAATGAGTTGAGAAATGGTGACAAGAAAGAGTAAAAAGTAAAGTTGAATTACCTAAACACAATGATGTTGGCACATTATCCAGAGTAAGGAAGACAAAAAAAAAAAAAGAAAAGAAACTTCTCCTCCCCCTCTTCCTCTTCCTCCTCTTCCTCTTCTTCTTCTGATCATCATCATCACTACTGCTATTGTTGCTGCTGTTGTTGCTGTTTTAGAATCTTTTAATCTCAGAGTTCCTGGAAAATAATCAGGTGAGCTATCCAGAAAGTGACTAGAAATGTGAGTTTGGCCCATTTTCACTTATTACAAGGATGAGTGCAATTTTTGGGCAGGTTTATTTAGCACTATTGTTTCTAAATCTCTGAAATAAGAGTAATAACACTTACTTAATAGGGTGGTTATAAGAATGAAGTAAATTAACATGCATAAAGTGCAAAGAACAGTACTTGGGAACAGCACTTCAATTATAGTAAATGTTCAATAAATAGCCACTACCATTACAAGCAATTTTTATTACTGTAGTAACCAAAACAAGAAATGCATGTATTATAAATATAATTATGACATAATATACCATATACATTAGGGAAATATATGCATTTAAAATTATGTTGGAGCATTAGTAAAATTATAGATTCATGTCAAATTTCCTTGTTACATGGATTCTTTTTGACAATCAATCACAAGTATTCAGCACAATGGTTGGATAAAGATCAAGCACTAAAACACAGTACAAAACCAAATATTCATCAAAAAAAGCTAATGGTATCTGTTTGGTGGTCCAGCATTGGTATTATCCACTGCAGCTTCGTGAAACCTGGTCATTCCATTACAGTGAATGTCTACTGCAACCAATTGGATGAAATGATGAGGATGCTTGTGATTAAACTGCCAGGATTGGTCAATAGAGACAGGCCAATCCTCTTGCAAGACAACACTTGACCATGTGTCGTAGAAACAACGCTGATCAAACTACAGAAGCCGGACTTGGAAACTCTCTGTCATCCACCGTATTCACCAGACCTTGCACCAACTGACTACCACTCTTTCCAGACATTGGACAATTTCTTGCAAGAAAAAAATATTCAATTCTCAACAAGCTGTGGAAAACGTCTTTTGCAATTTCATTGCCACTCACTTTCCAAGCTTCACTGCTGACATAAACCAGCTAACGTTAAAATGGCAAAACTGTTTTCATAGCTTAGGTGCATACTTTGATTAATTGTACTGCTTCTTATTTGAGATACAATAAACTATGCTTTTGATTTGAAATCAGACATTTCATATTTAATGACCTTAAAGTTGTCAAACTGATAGAGAAGCAGAAATGGCAAAATCCCTGTGTTGAGAGCTGGGCAATAAGTGTATGGAGAATGCTAAGAGTAAATGTATTGTATTTTCAATATTTTAACAATATTTTCAGTAAATATTGAGTTTATATGATTATATTATTCTGTCTTATAGAATGTGGTAGGGCAGGAAGGCCTAATATGGACCTATATAATCATAGCGGAATAGAAAGAGCATAGGCTTCAGTTAAAAATCAACAGGAGGAATAATTTCCAGTATTCTATAGCACTGTAGGATGACTATAGTTAACAATAATACATAGTCTCGAATAACTAGAAGGAGGATATTGAATATTCCCAACACAAAGACATGATAAATGTTTGAGATGATGGATATGCTAATTACCTGACCTGATCGCCATACATTATTTGTATCAAAACATCACTCTGTACCCCATGAATATGTACAATTATCATTTGTCAATTAAAAAATAAAATAAAATGAAATTTTAAAAAAATCAAACAGATTCTGGTTTAAATTTAGTTCTGCTACAAATTGTCCTTAGATGATATATGCTCTTTTTCATCTTTGTTTTTTTTTTTTTTTTGTCAAATGGAGATGGTGCCACCTACTTCACAATTTAATGTGCATGAACATCTCATTAAAAGGGCTCAATAAGACAAATTGTTGGACGGTATCCCCAGAATATGATTTTGAGATCTGAGGTAGAATTTGCATTTCCAGGAAGTTCTTGGTGATGAAGATGCTGCTGGACCTGGGATCATACTTTGAGAATCACTGAGCTCAAATTCTCACTTTATGAGATAGACTAAATGAATGAGTAGATACTGAATAAGAGCTCATTGCTTGTCTTCTCTCCCTTGTTGGGGACAGAGGTTGTACTGAGTTGAATAGTGTCATCCAAGCTTCCTGTCCACCCGAAATCTCAAAATATGAACTTATTGGGAAACAGGAACTTTGCAGATGCAATCAAGTGAAGATGAGATCACACTGTATTAGGGCCCTAATCTAATGACTGGTATCATTAAAAGAAGAGGAAGTTTTGCACACACACATAGAGGAAAGATGGCCATGTGAAGAGGGAGGCAGAGATTAGAGTTATGCTGCCACAAACCAAAACTACCCAGCAGCCACCAGAAGACAGAGGCATGAAACAGATTCTCCCTCAGAGTCCCCAAGAAGGAACCAATTCTGGTAACACCTTGATTTCAGACTTCTGGTTTCCAGAACTGTGAGAAAACAAATGTCTGTTGTTTTAAGCCAGTAAATGTGTAGTAATTCATTATGGCAGACCTAGGAAACTAATACAGGGAGAACAAAAACATGAAAAATGATCATATTTAACTTTGAATTCTCAGAGATCTACCGAAAGGATGGTTCAGGCAGTAAATTAGTTACAAATGTATCTGCTTTGAAAAAACTATAGGAAAATTTAAAATTAATTTTGAAAGACAACAAAGAAAATCATTCCAATTAGATTATTGTCTCTCTTTTGAAAAACAATGAGCTAGGAATTTCTAATTTATATAAAGAAAATACATTAGGAGGACTCTTTGGGTATTCCTAGTTGAATATATATGGATAAAGTTTTATTATTCAGTTTTCTAACATGTAACATGAGTAGAGATGGAGAGTAATGGAGCAATAAAAGATGAGGCATTACAGTTGATAGATTATTCTAATTTTAATGAATTACTTTATTCATTCAGTAAACAGATTTACCTAGCAACTATGTGCTAGGCACTGGGGGAATAATTCATGCATAATCTCTGACTTTAAGGAAATCACAGTATGGAATCAAAGATAGAAATTATGCAATTATTTTTAGTATTTAGCTCCCACATATTAAAAATATTTAGTAATTTTTAATTGTTATCTTTGATTCCATATTATGATTAAAGAAATAAATGGATAAATACTAACAGATGTGAAATAAAGGAAAATGCAAATGGCCATAAGAAGATATAGGAGGTAGACTTCACTAATTTAGGTGAATTCTCTTTGAAGGGATATGGGACATGTTATCTGAAGAATGAGAATAAATGATCTAGGTAATGGGGCAGATATACAAAGAACAATCTCTGTAGAAAGAACAACATGGAAAAAGATCCTGAGATGGGAAAGATTATGGTTCAAAGACTGAAATGATGGGAGGCTAGAATAATTGTATTGCGGAGAACGGAGTGGTCAGTGGGGGATCTTGGAGAGTGTTGATAGTGGACAGTGGCTTAGAATGTGGCCATATCCTGTAGATCACTTTAAGGAGTTTCAAGTTTATTTAAGATGTTCAATGATTTTACTAAGGTAATAAAATTATCAGACTTGTACTTTGAAAGATCATCTTATAAAATTATAAAAATTTTACATATTACATATTTTATTTACAAATAGTCGTTCAATCATTCATTCAACAAATATCAATTAACAATCTATGTGATAGTACTATTCTTTGGGATATATAGTCCCTTCTTACGTGATATACAATACTGTGTACACCAAACATCTAATATGGGTCTTGTACACATTTCAAGAACTATACAAAATAAACATTAACAATAAAAGCATACTTTTTTTAGAACTCTGAACTCAACACAAGCCAGAATAATATTTCTCAAAATTTAACTTGTGTATCATTAAAAGGGCTCAATAAAATAGATTGTCGGGCTCTATCCCCACAATATGATTCTGAAGTCTGAGGTAGAATTTGCATTTCTAATAAGTTTTCAATGATGGAGGTGCTGCTGGACCTAGGATCATATTCTGAATACTTTGAGAATCACTCAAATTCTAACCTCCCATTACTGCTAAAACTCAGTATTAACAAAAAATGGTTAAGATTTTCAGGAAAATGTCCCTTGAACTATAATGTACGTGCACATTGCTTATGAATATTGTTCAAATACAGATTCTGAATCACTTGGTCTAGGGTGGGCCCCGAAGTTCTGAATTTCTAAAATGCTTTCAGATGACGTTAATTATTCTAGTCCATGACAAATCCTTTGAGTAGCAATGTCTAGGACAGACCAGTAACCTTGGAATTACCTAGAAGCTTATAAGAAATGCAAAGATCTCAGGCACCATTCCCCACCAAGTGAAATCTGAATCTGTATTTAAACAAGATCCCAGGTGATTCCTATGCATTTGACAGTATAATAAGCACTGTTTCAAAGCACTAATTCTCGAACTTAGCTGGACAATGAAATCACTTAGAGAAACGTAACAAAAAAATGATGCTTATGACCCACCAAGGGAATTCTTGATTTGTTTGTTATTGGGTTGAGACTGGGTATTGGGGTTTTGAATGCTATTTTGGTTATTTTAATATGCATCAAATTTGGAGAATCACTTTAAATCCTTGCTACTTGAAGGGTAGTTTGTCGAACACCAGTGTTGGTATTACGTGGGAGCTTGCTAGAAATGCAGACTCTCAGGTCTCATCCCAGACACACTACATCTGCTTTTTTTCCTTTGAACAAGATCCCTTGGCACATATTAAAGCTTGAGAGAGATATTCTAATGATGTTCTATCCAATACCAATAGGTAGCTACTAGCCACACATGGCTATTTCAATTTAAATTAATTAAAATTAAAAAGTTAAAAACAGTTATTCAGTATCACTAACCACATTTCAACTGCTCAATGGTCATATATGTGGCTAGAGGCTACCATATTGAATAATGTAGATATAGAACATGTTCATTATTGCAGAAAGTTCTATTGGACAGTGCTGCTGAAAGTATGGCATGCTTGTATTTAAAATCGTTGGGTAAAGCTAAGTTTAAAATACAGGATACTGAAAATAGGTTGTAGTATCTGAAATAGGTATCCGTGGAAACATATATTCATAAGTCTTTATGAAATGCACATTATAAGTAAAATTATTTCTTAAAATTCTGACCTTGCTTAGAAATCACTGATACATTTCCCATGCATTTGCCCTACAAAATAATTTTTTTTCATGAAAATATTCCATACAGGTTTATGGGAAGAGGAAACCTTTTCTGCTTTATATTCTGAAAAGGCTATTCCTTTCTAGTCCCTATTCATGCTAACAGTGTCTCTGAACCATGCTCAGACAGCTCTGCTCTTACAAGGTGCTTCAGGGCATAGGAATTTGCTCCCTCTGCTTAAGACAGGAGGATAACTAGAAAGCTTGCTGATTTAATTTTTCAGAAAGGTCTTGATGTTTTGCCTCTATTTGCAAAAATGTCCTCAGGGGTTCAATGACTCACCAAGCCAGCCATCATTTTCATGCCAGGTATGCTACTGGGGACACTCTTTGTTAACATGCAGTGACCAATCACTGCCAGGGTCGTAACTTCCAACACGCTCATATTCCTAGAGTGAAGAATGTTTGGAAGTCCTCTTTCCCTTTTAACTGTGAAATCCAAAATGGGGACAATTTATTTTAAGCCACTCTTGAGCATTCTTATCTAGTATTGAGATTGACAGTAAGTGATCTAATACTTAAAAATTCCTTTACAAAGGGGGCTTTCGTTCTCACCTAACACTTTGGTTTCTAATTTACAAGTAAATTTCCTTTGTCTGGTAGTGAAGCACATTGCTACTAAGAAGCAAAATTAAATAATGACATATGTGTTAAGGATTATATTTTAAATAATTTATAAGAAGAAAGTTTTCTGTAATTTTCATATTTAAAAGATTGTTGAGTTCTGATAAGAAAGTGTTAGTGGGAAAGCAAACTGAGAGAACATGCTTTTCTAATACAATGATCACCTTTCATTGTTGTCATGTAGAATATTTATTAAACCAAAGTGGGTAAGAGAGATAAGTTGGGCTTATTAAGCTTATTTAAGTTATTTCTCCAAATTACAAAATATATTAAATATATATAGACTAAACCTTAATGGAAATTTTGAAATTTTAGGTAATATTACAAAAGAATGCACAAAGGCATAATAATATTTACTGAAAGATATGCATTCACATACATTTTCATAAATTTTGCTTTGTCCACTTATAGAGCCATGCATACAGAATGGGAATGAGTTATGTGTTTATACAATAGCTGTGTAGTCTCATTATACAATTTTATAAATCCTTTATGGTATATGTATAATAATTACATAATTTATAAAATTTAAACAATGCAAATTGACAAAAGAAGTATAGATCTTGCTGGATTATTCTTGTCTTCCATACTTAGAAAAATGCTGATTTTCAGCAGACAGGAAATTTGGAATAATGAATGTCTCAAATTTGGAATGTAATTTCCAGCTGGACTGATGCTCTACTGATACCAGATTTTCCCTGAAACTCAGCTGACTCAAATATCCCTGACTACTCAATAATGTTTCCAACAGATGGGGGAAGGACTTCAAGGAAATGATCAGATTGCTTAAATATTAGTTACAAATAATATTCCAACCTGGTTGTGGGTTCAAGCCAAAATCTTTTATAACCTTCCAAACACTGTCTCCTATATTTCTGAAACTTAACTATTTGCTCTCATGCTCAAGGAAGCGAAAGATATGCTGGCTTGTTTGACTGGGTTGTGTGTTTTCAGCAGGAACTCACTGTGCACACCTCCAAATTAGGTGAAGGCAAATTTCAGACTTATCTGAAGATCAAAATAAGCTGAAAGTTGTCTTGCCCATAGTCACTTGGTTTTACTCTTGGTGTTTACTGTTTCTTACAGGGATATGGAGTAGAGTGGCACTAAGCCAGATGCCTGTATCCCATCTCATAGTCACCTAGGGAAATTCATGTATAATAAAAGTGAACCATAAAAAGAATGTCATTAGAAAGAGAAGTACTGTTAGAAATATTTTATTGAAGGGCAATAAATGTAGGAAAAGAGAGATGAGAAACACTACAAGATTAATAGAGAAGCTAGAAATTTTGGACATTTAAATCATCATTGCTCCATAAAAATTGCCTCAGAAAAACAATACATTGTATAATTACACATTCAAACATATGTACTAGCAATACCCTGTAAATAAGGCATGTTATAAATTTCATCCACTGTCTTGATATTTAGATAAATGCCTTCTGTCATACAAAGGGACAAAGCCTTCATGCACAAATAGGGGATTGCAACTCAAATGACTATGGAGTCAGGCTAGTAAAATAAAAAAGTGAAATGGGCCAGATGGGGACTGTGTTGATCTAGAGAATGTGTATAAACACAGAGAAATTGGAACCTTGGCACATACACAGAACTGTAGGTGGTTTATCATGAATGGAACATAGAGGTGTGAGAAATATACATAAGTAGATATAAGTAGGGATACATAAGTAGAGAGATAAGCAAAGGCTAGATTTTAAAGAATATAGATACAACTCTAAGGATTTTGCATTTCATCCTTAAAGGTACAAAAAGGAAATGAAAGATTTTGGTGTATGTTTTAGAAAGATCATATTAGTAGCATTGTGTAGAATTCTTTTGTCCTCAGGAGACTGAGATTTACAGGAATCATTTGCTCAAAATAGGAATCTAGATAATGTCACAACTGGAATTGATATTCTAACCATCAGACTCACTTCTAGTTTATATTAGGATGCAACTATCTTATGTTGTGTGATATGATGTAATTGTCTTTTTGCATTGGCAAATGCAAAATCAAGCTAATGACTTTATTTATATGCAAAGGAACTATCTGTATTTCATTGAAAATTCTGTAGACTTGAGTTGTATATGTGTAAATATATTTTAAACATAAATAACTAGTGTGGTATTGTGTATATTTATGTACTTATTACTTCAATATTGATGATAAAGATATAGTGCATGTAAAATTGCTCAATTTCTCTCTGCACAAAATCATTTCAGAAGTTGACCTTCAGAATTCATTAACATCATTACTAATTGGTGCAAGTATTGACTTATGTGACCTTTACCAACAGCCTTTATTCAAATACTAAATCTAGCAGAAGCATAACACGCTCTAAGGTAGTTTATTTTGTGTTCAGTTTTTGTTATGGAAAATTTAAAAATATACTGCAGTAGAGAGAATAGTATAACGAACCATCATGTGCCCATCACTCATCTTCAACAATTATTAATGCAAAGTCAATTTTGTTGCATTTAGACCAGTGATCCTCAAACAGGGTCAATTTTGCCCCCAAGTGGACATTCATCAATGTCTGGAGACATTTTCGGTTGTCACAACTGCTGTGTGTGAAGGGTGCTACTAGCATCTAGTGAGCAAAGGCCAGTGATTTTGATTATCCTACAATGCCCATGACAAAGAATTATCTGGCCTGAAATCTCAGTAGTAGCGCTGCTGAAATATCTTGATCTAGATCCTAAACCGCTCTGTCCACTTTCCTGGATTACTGTTATGCAAACACCAAATATCACATAATTTCATCCATAATTTTTTTGGTGTGTATCTAAAAGATGCGGAGGTCTTGAAGAATTTTAAAAACATGGTGAGCAGATTATTTTTTATTTGTTAGTTTGCTGCTTTGTTTGTTTTTCAGATTCATACCTAGCCAGCCCCTGATCTGATGTGTTTCTCAAAGAGCTGACCTCTGCAAACCACATCCCCCAGTTTCCCTTGCCAACTGGATTTTTGGCAAATGGAAAGCACTAGGTAGGAGAAGGCTTCAGGTGGCATCTCTAAGAATTTCCCGAGTGGATTTACCTCTCACCTGCAGTCCACCAGTACTGGGTTGAATAGTCTCTCCCCTCCAAAAAAGTCCATGAAATTTACGTTCACTCAAAAACTGAGAATGTAATCTTATTTGGAAATAGGGGCGTTGCAGACATAATCACATTAAGATGAGGTCGCATTAAGATGAGGTCACATTAAGATAGACTAGGGTAGGCCCTAAATCCAATTAATGGTGACTTTATAAGAAGAAGGAAATTTGGACCCAGAGACACAGAGGAGAAAGACACAGTGGGAAGATGGTCATGTGAAGATGGAGGCAGAAATTGAAATAATGCAACAATGAGCTAAGGAATGCCAAGAATTATCAGCAACCATCAGAAGCTAGGAAGAGGCAAGGATAATGCTTCCCTAGAGTCTTCAGAGGGAGCAAGGCCCTGATGACACCTTGATTTCAGATTTCAGGACCCCTGAACGGTAAGAGACTGTAAGAGAGTGGATTTCCATTGTTTTAAGTTACTCAATTTATGATTATTTGTATGGCAGCCCCAAAAAACTGATACGCCACCCCTCCATGGTCCTAGGTCCCAGTGGGCAGCACCTGCTGTGATTCCATGTCCTATTGAGAAGTGCTAGATCCTCACCTCAGGTATCATTTTATTCTTTGAGCCCTAC
Organism: Avahi laniger; assembly: GCA_963575035.1. NCBI lineage: Eukaryota > Metazoa > Chordata > Mammalia > Primates > Indriidae > Avahi > Avahi laniger. Next base: position 15,902 of record CAUYSK010123728.1, read on the forward strand.
AGACTATAGCGGTACCATATAGTTGGTGATCTCTGAGTTGGCTCACCATCCCCAGTTTTAGTTCTTTTAATGTCTTTATAACGAATTGTCTGTATTAAATACTTTGTAATGAACTACCTGGTGTCAGTTCTGTTTTCCAAAGTGGATCCTTATACACGAGGGAAAATATAGAAGTAAATTTAGTATTTTTGGTAGAAAAATATCAGTCATTAAACAGTACTTGGGCTTCTTTTAACTTCTCTGTTTCTGTGAGTTACCTTATATACAAAAGGATTGTTTTGATTCTATTTAATGTTTTACCTTTTTATATGAAATCTGATATAAATTAACCTGCATAGGCATTATCATTTAACACTTTATATTTGGTCAATACTTTGCAAACATGAGTTCATTAGTGAAAGAAACATTGATTTTTTACAAGAATTCAATAGAAAACTACAAATCAGGGTCTGAAATTTTTTTCCGTAAAGGGCCAGATAGTAAATATTTTAGGTTTTGTGGGCTATGTGATCTCTGCCACAATTACTTAACTCTGCTGCTATAGCGTGAAAGCAGTCATACACAATATGTCAACAAATGAGCATGGATGTGTTTCAATAAAATTTTATTTATAAGAAAAGGTGGTGAGTCTAATTTGTCCCACAGGCCATAGTTTACTGACCCTGCTGTAAACTATCTAGGCTTTTAGATATATATGTTCCACTGATAACTCGTATACACACTACATACATCTATATTATTTTATATACAAAGAAAAAATATAGCTTATTTCCCTTAAGAAAGTCAATTTTTCAAAGATTTATTAGCCTTTACACTTTCAGTGTTTCATTCTTTAGAAAGATTGATATCTTGGAAGAAAAAAGGTCATTAGGCCAAAATATTTGACCTCAGGGATAAACCTGCAGAAAATTGATTGAGTGAACAAATCAACTTCCTTTTTGTAAAAGTTTCCCTACACTCTTTTTCAGAGGGATGAATAATATATTGACATCTAGCCAGGATTTATTATTTTCAATATCAAATTTCTGTTTCACCCATCAGTCACCTCCCCCCAAAATCAAATATTTACAAAACTAAATAGTTTTGACCACACATAAATAACAAAGAACATATGACCTATTTGTATTTCCACTAGACTAAGACATTTTTAAAGTACACTCCATTTTTAAGGTACAGTGTTTTGTTGTCCTTAACATCCAACTTAGTTTCTGGCTCCTCATAAGTAATCAAATAATATTTTCTGAATAAATTAATATTTACATCAATATAATGAAAATATATATATTCATATAATCATGTCATATAGATTCTAATATTGGATAATTCATAAATATAGAAGTTAAAAAATTGGCTTATGTGGACAAAAGAAAGATTCCAATGAGGAATCTGTAAATCTGAATGTGAAAAGAGGTGCTAATTTACATTGAGGTCCATCTTCTCTTTGAATTGAATGATTTCTTTCTATCATGAGAAGACAGATCCAATATCCACAGGCACATAAAAATACTGAGATATATCCTGGGGTTAAGTATGACATCATTGCAGACTTTGACAAAATTTAAGGTTGAGCTCTCCTTCCAGGTGCCAAAATGTCATACAATAGTCCACAGTAGCCATGCATGTAGGCAGCCCTAAACAGGCTGCTAGTTCCTGAATATCTAAATTTGTGACAATTTGTGAATGAATCACCATGCCCTCCACAGAACTTGGCAACTGGATCAGCGCTTCTGCATCTGGCATTGTACACAATTTGCATATTGTGGAAGTGAAGTACTTTGCAATCTCTGAAGCCCATCTCATTATGGCATGATGAGCTCATAGACATGTGCTTTCCATCTTTAGTTCTAATTTCAGGGCAGCCATAGTTAAAACCTAAGGACACACATACATAGTTTATGGATAATGATTGTCTAAACTGTTTTTAGTTTAGTAAACTTAATATGTTAAATTAAGAACAGCTCGACTTACTAGAGCTGAAAAGAGGACAGGCAAAAGTTGTCCCTCCTTAACACCAGTTTTTACAAAACAAAAAATTTTATAAAAATGCTTGCGTTACTTCAGATGAGAAAAGTTCTAGTAATGATTATTAAAATTTGAAGTACCTCCATAATAACTGATTTACATTTAACTTCCATAAAACACTTTTAGCAATCCTAACATTTAATGCTGTAATTTAAAACAAAAAGAGATCTCTTCTTTAGTTGCATCTACTTGTGTGATCATAATTTTTAAAAATAAGCTTTTCATTTAAAAATGATTTTAGATATACAGAAAAATGTGAAGATAATATAAAGAACTCTCATATTCTCCACCTCCTGTTTTTACTGTTATTAGCGTCTCACATTACTATGGTATGTTTGCCACAAATCATGAACCAATTTTGATGCATTATAATTAACTAAAGTCCATATTTAATTCATAATTCCTTCCTTTTTACTAATGTCCTATTTTTTTCTGTTCCAAAATCCCATCTTGGATGTCACACCATATTTAGTCACCTTATCTTTTTAGCCTCCTCTTGGCTATCACAGTTTCTCAGACTTTCCTTATTTGTGATGACCTTGAGAGTTTTGAGGCGCACTAGCCAGGTATTTTGTAAATTGTCCTTCAACTGGGATTTGTCTGATGTTTTTCTCATGATTAGACAGCATTATGGATTTTAGGAACAAAGACCATAAAGTAAAGAAACCAGCTCTTTATTGTTGTGAGGATTAGAGTGACAAGTTCCAAGCTTTTTATGTCAGAACTGAAACAGAATTCATGACATTTTAAGTGAATTCTAAGGTGCTGGAATGATTTGTATTAGGATTGCTTAAGTAGACAGTAGAGATATGTACACCTAATAGCCCTACCACAGCTCTTCTTAGCTATCTAGCTCACAATTTTTGTTCTCAGAATGGACAGTTGGCTTTGGGGATGACTACCATTCCACTACTCATCCTGATAGGATGTCTTACTTTGATTAACTTTTATGCACATAAGGAACAGTAATGGTGGGAAAATGTTTTTATCTTGAAAGGGAACTACTTGATTCAATATAAATTAAAAGCTTTTGAAGGCAATATCACATAAAAAGAAGTAAAATTGTCATCAAACAGAATAACTTAATTACTCTCTATAAAATATTTATAACATGGTTGGATAATTTAGAGTAATGCCCCATATAAGAATAACTGTCTTTTTTTCTGTATTTGTCAGATCCATTTTCATGAAGGAGGATGTTTAGATATCTCATGCCTAATTATTAATTATTAATCTATTTTTGAAGTTGAGACTGATGTGCTCTTGAATTTGGTTTGCTGGTATTTTTTTGAGGATTTTTGCACTGATGTTCAGAAGGGATATTTGTCTGTAGCTTTCTATTTTTGTTGAGACCTTTTCTGGCTTCAGTGACAGGGTGACACTGGCTTCACAGAATGAGTTAGAGAGGATTCTCTCCTTGCTGATGTTATGGAACAGTTTCAAGAGAATAGGTGTCATTTCTTATTTGTAGGTCTGGTGGAATTCAGCTGTGAATTCATCTGGTCTGGGGCATTTCTTAGTTGAGTGATTTCGTATTACTGTTTTAATCTAGTTACACTTTATTGGTCTGTTCAGGATTTCTATATCTTCTTGATTAAAGCTTAAGAGGTTGTGTGTTTCCAAAAATTTATCCATTTTCTCTAGAATTTCTAGTTTGTCAGTGTAGACATTTTCATAGTAGCCACAGATAATATTTTTTATTTCTCTGGTAACTGCTATAATGTCGCCTTTTTTCATTTATCATTGAATTTTTTTGAGTCCTAATCTCTTCTATTTCTGGTAAAAGTAGCTAGAGGTCTATGGATTTTGCTTTTCAAAGAACCATCTTTTTGTGTTGTTGATCCTTTGTATTGTATTTTGGTTTCCATTTTTTTACTACTACTCTGAGCTTGGTTATTTCTTTTCTTCTGCTAGTTTTGGATTTGGATTATTCTTTTTTTTCAAGTTCATTGAGGTGCGACATTAGGTTATTAATTTGTGATCTTTTTTCTCTTTTTGATGTAAGCATTTAAGGCTACGAACTTCCCTCTTAACACTGCTTTTGCTTTATCCCATAGATTTTGGATGCTTGTATCATGTTTGAAATCCAGTTCAAAAAATCTTTTGATTTCCATCTTAATTTCATCATTGACCCAAGGATTATTCAGCAGCAGGTTGTTTAATTTCCATAACTTTGTGTAGATTGAAGATTTCCTCTTGGAACTGATTTCCAGTTTTATTCTACTGTGGTCTGAAAGGTACATGGAATGTATTCGATTTTTCTGAATTTGCTGAGACTTTTTTTGTGGGCTAATATATGATCTATCTTGCAGAATGCCCCATCTGCTGATGAGAAGAATATATATTCTACAGTTTTGTGGTAAAATGTTCTCCAAATGTCTGTCAGATCCATTTGTTCTAGAGTCCCATTTTAAGTCCAGTGTTTCTTTGTTGATCTTCTGCTTCAGTGATCTGTCCAGTATTGTCAGTGGTGTGTTGAAGTTTCTAGCAATAATGATGCTTGTGTATATTTCTTTGCTTAGATCTAGTAAAATTTGTTTTATGAATGTGGGACCTCCTGTGTTAGGTGCATATATATTTAAGATTGTTATCTTTTTGCCAAATTGCTTACTTTATCATTATAGAATGATTGTCTTTGTCTTTTTTTTTTTACTATTGTCAGTTTAAAGTCTATTTTATCTGATACTAAAATAGTTACTCCTGCTCATTTTTGGATTCCATTTATGTGGAATACTTTTTTTCCCATCACTTTAACTTGAGTCTATGAGAATCTTTGCAAGTAAGATAGGTTTCTTGAAGACAGTATATATTTGGGTTGTGTTTTTTTTTCATGCATTCAGCCAGTCTATATCTTTTAAATGGAGCATTAAGATCATTTGCATTCAATGTTAATATTTATATGTGAGATACTCTTCTGTTCATAATGTTAACTGTTACCTAGTTTCTTTGTTTTCTCACTGTGTTACTGTTTCATACAAGTTGTGAGCTTTACCTTTTGGTTGTTCCTTACACTGTTGGGTATCGACTCTTCTATGTATAAAGCATTTTTAAGTATTTCCTGTAGGGCAGGTCTAGTGGTAACAAATTCTGTTAGTGTTTGCTTGTCTGAGAAAGACTTTTTCCTCCTTCATTTATGAATCTTAGTTTTGCAGGATACAAAATGCTTTGCTGGCAGTTATTGTGTTTAAGAAGACTGAAAATCAGACCCCAGTCCCTTCTGGCTATAAAGGTCTCTGCTGAGAGGTCTGCTGTTAGTCTGATGGGTTTGCCTTTGTAACTAACTTGTTGCTTTCATCTCACAGCTTATAGGATTTTTTTTCCTTCACTTTGACTTTGATCATGCTGATGACTATGTGTCTTGGTGGTTTCTTATTTGCTATGAATCTTCCAGGTGTTTGATGACCATCTTGTGTCTGGTTGTCTAAATCTCTAGTGATTCCAGGGAAGTTTTCTTCAACTATTATCTCAAATAGGTTTTCCATGCTTTTTTCTTTTTCTCCTTGTCCCTCAGGAATACCTATGATTCTTATATTAGCTTGCTTTGCGTAATCCTATGTTTCTCACAGTGATTGTTTATTCTTCTTAGTTCTTTTGTCTACATATTTTACTGATTGTGTTGCTTTGAAATCCTTTTCTTCAAGCTTTGAAATTCTTTCTTCCACTTGATCTAGACTGTTGTTACAGCTTTCTACTGTATTTTGAAATTCCCTAAATGAATCAAGGCATTGTGTTGTACAGCAGACCTGTAGAGTTTAGTCATCTTGCATAACTGAAACTTTATACCCATTGAAGAGTAACTGCCTATTTCCCCTTCGCCTCAATGAAATACTATGTAGTACTAGAACTAAATGACATGGAACTCAATTAACCTATATGTAGTGATATGGAATTAAAGGAGGAGAGATTAGGTGCATAGCAGTATATACAGTATGCTCCTTTTTGTTTAAGTAACAGAAAAAATCATAATACAATATATTTGTTTACTTTTGCAGAAAAAATACAGAAAGGATAAATAAAGATTTAATGAAAATGTTATCACAGATTTCAGGTAATAGAATGGGATGTCGATATTTCTAAGTGTACATTTTTATGTTCTTTGGATTTCTAAATCATGTAACTTGTTCATATATTGAAGCATAAAAATAAACAAAAAGTTGAGTGGAAAAGAAACAAATAAAATTGAGCGTATATCAAATTGATAACATAAACACTCAGAGAAGAGAATTATTTCATGTAATTTTTAGCACAGTACTCTAACTGCAAAAACTGCAAGGAACATTTATGTTTGTAGTAATATAGCAATCTTGAACAATTTTATATAATATTATAGTATAAAAAATAAGTAAATATATTAGAAATTGAGATTTTCACTGTAGGAGACAAGAGACACAAATACAAAATATAATATTTTAAGTAAACCCTTATAATGTTAAATTTGAAGGCAAAATAGCCATATCAACACGTAATTTTGAAATATGTATAAATAATTCCTAGGTTATCCATCAAGAGGGCCTAAAGGAAATGACATTGCAACAGCAAGGGCTACAGAGGCCTCTCTGGAAAAATCTTCATTTTAAATCTGAGAAAGGGAAAGTATATGGTAAGTCTGGAACTCTGTTTGTGCCAGTAAGCAGGAAGGCATTTAAAAAGCACCACATATACTCACCATCAAATTGGTATTAACTGATCAACACATAAGTGCACATGTAAGAATAACATCTATAGGATGTTGGGCAGGGGGGAGGGGGGAGGAGGGAGAGGGGACGGGTATTTGCATACACAAAGAGTGCAATGCACAACACCTGAAAGATAGACATATTTGAAACTCGAACTTGGGGAGGGGGCAAGGGCTACATACGTAACCTAAATATTTGTACCCCATAATATGCTGAAATAAAAAAAAAAAAGAATTATATGGAAACCAAAAAAAAAAAAGGCTAATGAAGTCATGTCAATAGGACACAGGGTCCCACTTAAAGAGTTCAGGCAGATCAAATTGGGAACAATCTGAGCATCTAAATGAATGACGTTAATTTATTTAATGACACAAATTACAATGTACTGGATACATAAAAATCAGGAGTACAATGTGATTTTAAAAAATGCCAAAAATGAAAGGAAGTTGAAAGCTCTTCTTCATAGAAGAATGATGGCTTAAAAATGTAGAAGAAATGATAGAATTAGAAACATCATGATTTTGCAACCCCTAAGGCAAAGATTGTCAAAGAATGCTAAAACCACTGGATTAAAAGTTGTTGGGTAAGAGTATATTTGCCTACAGCTAAAGTAAATCACCTCTCCAAATAACTGCTAATTACATTGAGCATATATGGAAACACCACCTAATACAAGTGATCAAATTTAGTTTTACTAAGAGTGGGACAACCTGACTCTACATCTTTGAATATATAGATGAAATATAATATGTATAACATCACCTAGGAAGTGTCCTTCCCAAAAAGTATTTAACTGGAATCTAATAAAGTCTTTGGACCTCACTTTCAGTTTACAGGAAATATAATGAATAGAAAAGCATGTTAAATGAAATTATAATTGGCTAATCAGATAATCAAGAATGTGGGACATTTTAAAAGAAATTGGTTTTAGACATTTCAAAAAGTCAGTCTCAAGGAAAAAATGCTGGGAGACTGTTCTAGATTAAAAGAAACTAAAAAAGCCTAATAATGAATCATACATTTTGATTGTATATTGTTTGATTTTAATGACATTTTGGTAAGTATGTTAGATGATGTTTGAGAATTAATGCTACATTTTCTTAGATGTGATAATAATATCGTGATTATATAGAAGAATATCTTTATTCTTAGATGGTAAGTTTCTTATGGTCAAAATGACATTATTTCTGGAATTTGTTTCCAAATGAGTTAGCCCAAAGTGTACTCGTATGTGTGTGTGTGTGTGTGTGTGTGTGTGTGTGTGTGTATGATTCCATATAAGATAATATTTGTATATTCTTTCCCTCAATCTCTTGAGCAAATGTGAGCAAAGTATGAACAATATTTGAATCTATGTGGGTGATATAGCAGTGATTATTGTAGTAGTCTTTTATCTTTCCAGTTTGAAAATTTTTAATGTGATAGATTGGAAGAAAAGTTACCATTTACAATAAAAACGTAATATATAAAGTGCCCAGAAATGTATTTCACAAAAGGTGAGCAATCCCATCACAGATAATTTTTTTAAAGGGAGGAAATTAAGGAAGACCTAAATAAATAATGAAATATATTATAATTATGGCTAAGAAGACTCAGCATCAGAAAGATATCACTAACCCACTAATTATTCTACAGATTTAATATAATTTTAGGATAATTCCCAAAGGCTTTTTCACTGAAATTTATAAGTTTTTTTCTAAAATTTATGTAAAACTAAAAGGCCCAAGAATAGCCAAGACATTTCCCCCAAAATAACAGATGTGAGAATATGCCCTATCATAAATCAAAACTATTTGCAGAGCTAACATAACAGACATCAAGTGTATTTGGTGCCATTGAAGCAAGTTAAAGAGCAAAAAAAAAAAGACACATGCTTACACAGAAAGTTAATTGGGCATTGCATATCTTTAAGGAAATATGGATGATGGAATATTTGGTGACCCATATGGAAGAATGCAACCATGTTCAAAAATTATTCCATCTCTACTAAAAACTTCATTTCAAAAAGTAAAACTATAAAACTTTTTCAAGGTAATTTAAAAAACTGTATTTAATATATCAAATTAGAGAAAATTTTCTGAAGACACGAAAAGCACTAACTCTAAAGGAAATAGTTTGATAAATGCAACTTAATATAATTAAGAAATGTTGCTAAGTAAAAGACCAACACAACGTGGGTGGAAACTTTAGCAATATGTGTGACTGACAGAAAATCACTATAAAGAATCAATAAGAAATACTCAAAAGATGAAAAAATACCAAAAGAAATACAGGCAAAAGATATAAACAGAACTTTCATAGATGAGGAGATATATATAACTTACAAAGATTTTTAAATAACTTCTTTAGTTATCAGCAAAATAAAAATTAAAATCATAAAAAAATGCAATATTATATTCATTAAAAGTCAGTTAAAAATGTATTGACTAATATGAAAGCATAATAGGTTGTTTCATCCACCTCTACTTAAAAGTGAGCAAAGTATGAATTGGTGCAACCACTTCTGAAATATTTTGGCATGACATAAGAAAGTATGTGCATATGCCACAATCAGCACTGCTACTTCTATCAATATGCTCTAGGAGTTGACTTTTTTTGTTGTTTTTCTAAAGGGCCAGATAGCAAATATTTTAGTTTTTGTGAGCTATAGAGTCTCTATCACAACAATAAAACTCTACCATTGTAGTGTGAAAGCAGGCATAGAGAACACATAAACAAATGAACATGGTGACATTCCAATAAAACTTTATTTATAGCCTCTGAAATGTAAATTTTATGTAATTTTCATATATCATAAAATACTCTCTTTTTCCTTAGTCATTTAAAACGCATAAAAATAATTCTTAGTTTATAGGCTGTAGTTAGGCAGCAGGCTGGAATTGGCTCATGAGCCATAGTTTGCCAACTCTACTATTTTCTACTTAGAATGGTCCAAGGACCAGCAGCAATGAAAGAAAATGGAAATGCAAAATATTAGGCCCACCCAAGACTTTCTGAATCAAAGTGTACATTTTAACAAGATACCCAGGTGAGTTCTATTGCCATAACAACTTATTAAGCACTGCTCTAGATGAAATATGGCACAAATGCACTATGAAATATGAACAGACTGGGCACAGTTGCTCACATCTGTAATTTCACTGGGAGGCCGAGGCAAGAGGATTGCTTGAGGCCAGTAGTTAGAGACCAGCCTGCACAACACAGCAAGACCCTGTCTCTACAAAAACTATAAAAATCAGCTGGGCATGGTGGCACACAGCTGTACTTCCAGTTACTTAGGAGGCTGAAGTAGGAGGATTGCTTAAGCCCAGGAATTTGAGGTTACAGTGAGCTATGATCAAGCCACTGCACTCCAGCCTGGATGACAGAGCTAGACTCTGTCTCTGAAGGAAAAAAAAAAAAGAAATATGAACAAATTTGTTCATAGCAATATTTATTATGTTACCAAGATAATAGGTTTTTCCCCGAAAGGTGAGATTCTTTCCCATTAGATGTCACAAAGCCGATGTATGAAAATGAAAGTGAGTGGTAAGCAGGTCAGGCTTTATTCAACTGGGCAAGGAATGGAGAAGCAGGAGCACAGCGCACAAATCAACTTCTCATTGTAGGAGAGATGAAGGGGTTAAAATATAGGATTTCTTTCATAGGTTTTAAAATCAGAGGGTGGAATATTCATGTTTCTTTGTGAAATGTGTGGAGAATTTCTCAGAACTGGAGCACCACCTTCTCCTTGTCCTTTCATGTTCTCTTCTGATCATCACCATAGTGATTGTCAAGTGTAATGGCATCTGTCGGAATAACTTTTGGCATGGAAATCAGATTATAAGGAAGTCAGGGATTTCTAGAGGTCAAGTGGACCATCATCTTGGATCCCACCAGTCCTAGCCAGTTTTGTCTGCTCCCAAGCATCCTTCTCCTTAAAAATAAGCACAGTTAGGCAGACAGAGTTTGAGGGGAAGGTAAATATTCAGCTATGTAAGACAGAACTAGAAATGGAGGTAAATGCTCAGTTATATTCCACAGACATTATACTAGGTAACAATATTTCACAGGCATTACACTGGGTAACAGTTACAGCTAAAAACTGATAAAAAAAAAACTCTATGTCCATTAATAGAAGAATAGACAAATCAATTGTACATATTCATAAAATAGAATATTATATATTATTATTAATGCATGCATCAGCTTAGATGAATAGCAAATATACATTATTGAGAAAAAGAAGCAAATCATAGAATAATATGTGAGATTTGACTCAATTTATATAAAAACCAAAAAACAATATATTAAGAATATCTAGATATGTGGGAAAAACTAAAAGAAAAAGCACAAAAATGATAATGCGAAAAATAGAGTAAATTTCTGCTTCTAGCCACGGTGGAGTAATACAGACAAAATTAATCATTTTACCTTAGCATCTTAAAAACTAAACAAAATATATAGACCAAAAGTTTTCAGAAATTGGACAATTCTCAGCACAAGACCTTGATTCCTAAGCCCTATGATTGTCCCAGTTTATGGCCTAGAGTGAGTATCTAGGTTGCAGTTCAAGAAGGAACAACAGGTGTGGAACCCTACAATCACCCTAACTTCAGGAGAAATATCTAAAAATTAAAGAGGCTAGGATGACTAGAATTTGCATGTCAGAGTGCCAGAGAAGAGAAAGCTGCACAGAAAAAGAAGAACTCCACAGAGAAAGAACTCCAGAGAATTTCAGAGAGTTCCACTGGAGTCCTCAGCTAGGAATGGATCAGTGCACAAATGGGAAGAAACTATCCAATGCTGAGGAAAGAACCACTGGAAAGAAGCAGACAGAAAAGTTTGTGTTTCCTAATGATAAAGAGAAAAAATATTTTAATACATGAAACATTAAGTAGAATAGTAGGATGGATATTTCCTCAGTATTAGAGAAAAATTAACTGTTTGAGTCCCCTTAACAAAGCTTAAAAGCAAAATTTGAAAGGTTAAATTGTTGCCAGGTAACTAAATTGCATCACAGAAAAATGCGTAAGAATATTTAAAAGAATATAAAATATTCTGCACCCAACAAGGTAAAAGTCACAATGGTTGACATATAATAAAAAACCTACAAGATATATAAAAATGCAGGAAAACACAACCCATAATGAAGAGAAAAATCAAGCAACAAAAACAAACCTGGAAATGACACAGAGGACAGAAGTAGTAGCCAAGGGTATGAAAACAGTTGTTATAACCATGTCTCATATACTCAAGAAGGTATAAAAAATCATGACCATAATAAAAGGAAATACAAGGAGAGCATGAAAAATTAAACTTCTAGAGATGAAAAATACACTGGGTTAATAGCTAGACACTGCAGAAGAAAAGACTAATGAACTTTAAGAGAAAACAGTAGAAGCTACCCAAAATGAAATTATACAAAGGGCTTAAAAAATGAACTGAGCCTCAATGACTATGGTACAATTGAAGTGGCCTGATATAAATGGAATTATTACATCCACTAAAGAAACAAAATTATGATGTATAGGTAATACCACATGGTGGTGAAGTGTTCACATGGTGGTAATACTCATTGGGTGCCGCTCAGGTAGGGGGATTAGGGGGGTAAACCCACAACTAATGGAAGCGGAATGCACTATATGGGGGAGGGACACGCTTGTAGCCCTGGCTTGTTGGGGCAAACGTATCACATGTAACCAAAATGTTTGTACCCCCATAATATCCTGAATAAAAAATAAATAAATAAATAAAAATTTTAAAAAAAGAAGTTAAAATGGTATCATAAAGAATACTCAACCCAAAATGAGGAATAATAATTGTGAAAAGTAAATAAGGAACAGGTCAGACAAACAGAAAACAAATATGATTGTTGATTTAAACCTAAACATGTCATCAACTGCATTAAATACAAATAATCTTAGTGCCCCAATGAAAAGGTAAATATTGACAAATTGGATAGTAAGTAGCATGACCCAACTCTATGCTACCTTCAAGAAACTCACTTTAAATATAAAGACACAGAGCACTTAAAAGTAAAAAGATGATAAGAGATATAGGATATATCATGCTACCACTACTATAAACGAGACTGTATTGGTTATATTGATGTCAGGGAAATAAAATAAATTTTGGAAAAAAGAATATTAGTAGGAACAAATAGGGTCTATTCATAATGATAAAAGATGAATTCATCAAGAGAACACAAAAGTCCTGAAAGTTTATGTGCCTAATAACAGAGCTTCAAAATAGTTGAAGCAAAACACTGATAGAAATAAAACATGAATGCAATAAACAAATCCACAATCCTGGCTATATATTAAAATACTCCAATGGAATAACTGGTAGAATCAATAGTTATAAAATTATATAGCGTTTAGGAGACTTCAAAAACACTATCAACCAACTTGACCTGATTGACATTTATACAGCACTCCACCCATCAAAAACAGAATATATTTTCAAGTACACACTGAATATCTACAAATATTTATAATACTCTAGCCATTAAAATGCCTCAATTAATTTAAAAAGATTTAAATCACCTAAAATATGTTCTCTAACCAAAAAGGAATTAAATTAAAAATCAATATCAGAAAGATATCTTGAAAAATCTTCCTAAAAACTATAAATAACATACTTCTAAATGACCCATAGTTCAAAGAAGAAATAAAAAGTGAAATTTAAAAGTATTTTAAGTCAACAAAAATGAAAACATGACATATCAGCATTTGTGGAATGCATCTAAAACAATGCTTAGAAGCAAATGTATAGCTCTACATGCCCATATTAAGAAAAGAAGGTCTTAAATCAATGACTTAAGCTTCCACTTTAAGAAATCAGAAAAGAAAAACAAATTGAGTCCAAATTAAACAGAAAAAAAGAAAACAATAAAGTTGTGTGCAGAAATTAATGGCCTAGAAAAACCAAAATATAGAAAAAAATCAATAAAACCAAAAGCTTGTCTTTTTTTTAGCGGATTAGTAAAACTCTAGCCAAAATCTTCAGGAAAAATAAGAAAAAAAATACAACTTATGAAAATCCTGAATGAGAGAGAAAAATAGTCGCCTACAGATCCCACATACTTTATGAAAGATAAGGAAATACTGTGAACAATTTAATGCCAATAAATTTGACAACTTACTTGAAATGGAGAAATTTCTTGAAAGACACAAACTGCCAGAGCCAACTGAAGAATACTACATAACCTGAATAGCCCATTGTACACAGATGTTCATATCAGCTTCATTTTTAATAGTCAAACTCAGAAATTATCCAAATGCCCATCAACAAGTGAATGAATAAGCCAAGTTTGATATATCCTCACAATAGAATACCTCTTGAAATTAAAAAGGCATGAACTATTGGTACATGCTCAAAATAATTATGTTGAGTGAAACAAATCAAGCTAAAATGAGTACATATTGTAATAATTGCATCTATAAAAAAACTAGAACATGCAAGTTATCTATCGCACCACTGTTAGGTTTCCTTAGAGTGGGAACCAGAAGAGTGTGTATAGGACTTAATACCTAGATAGTGATCATAAAGCCTGTGAAACAAAAGCCACAGGAGTCTGGAGAGTCAGAGGTTATAAATCTAACTTCCACCACAGACAGCTGCAGGACCACAGGCAGCTGCAGCGATGCCATGTCGACATTCCTTGTCCCCACAGATAAGGACGAAGCTACCCCCTTTCCCTGTCTCTGCAGGTGTTGTTCACTCCCCCTGGAAAAACCCTCTATAAAACCTAAGGCTTCCCCCTCCCTCGTGGTGGACGTTCTTTAGGCCTCCACCCATCTGCACCCAGATGCTCAAAATAAACAGCATTTTGCTACACATGAGGCTTTGTGTCTCTCTCTCTCTCGGCTCTGGACCTAACACCCACAAAGCAGATCAGTGGTTGCCTGATGATGCAAGAGAGTGGCGGGAGGGTGAGAATGGATTACAAAAGGGCAGGGGAAACTTATGGAGATGGTAGATTTGTTCACTATCTTGACTTTGGTGATTATTTCATATCACATATGTGTATACATATGTCAAAAGTTATCAAATTATTTACTTTAAATATATGTAGTTTGTTGTATGCTAATTATATCTCTATATAGCTGTAAAAATATTAAGGTAGGCTAGACTAGGCTGAGGTTACAAAGAATTTAAAAATTGTGGCAGTATTAATATAACAAAAGTTTATTTCTCTATCAAACATAGCTGGCTGGATATATGCCCAGGCGGAGTTCCCGAACATCTGTTGTCCATGTGCTAGCTACCTTTCCCAATCTGTTTAAACCTTGTGGCACCTCCATATATACATGTGCTCACATTTGCACTATAGAAGGAGATGAGAGAGCTGGAGAGTTGAATACTAGACTGAATCCTTTTGTCCAAAAGAGGCGCACATCACTTCCATTCACATTGATTAGGAAGAACTAGTCACATGGTCATTCCTTACTTCAAGGGGCCAGAGAAGTGGAAACCTCCGTGTACCAAAAATACAGGAGAACCAGATATTGATGACCATTATTAATGACAGGAACACATAGTTACCTGTGGGGATACACACACGCATGCACACACACTCATATACACACAATTAATATAAATATATTAATGTATTAAACTATTACAGACACGTTTACTGTTTTATATACTTCGTAACAAAAAGGCTGAAAAGAAACTTGTGCAGAGTAAATAATAGAGCCTTTTGATAGTGTGAAATTAATCGTGTTTTATTTGGGGAAAACTGATGTAAACTCAACTCACACTGTCTTGAGAGAAAAAGAGAAATTCGCTTACATAAAAAATGAAACACCAGTTTCAGAAATTCATGGACTTTCAAGTGATGAAAGAATGTTTGTCAAATGATGCTATATCTGAGATTGCTTTTCTCCTTTTCATGGCCAAGTGGGAAGAACTCTTCCCTTTTATTATAATCACCCCAAAATTCCCAGAGATATATATCATTATCTGCCTTGAGGCACATGGCTATTTCTGTACTAATTCCTGGGGGCAGTGATGTGATTCTATGATGGGTCAGGCCTGCACTTTGTTGCCAACTATGTGTGTGGTAGGGACAGATGCCAAACCCTTGCAAACCACTTGATGTCTGTAGGAATGTTTCTCCAAATGAAAATCAGATGATTGTGACGAAAGAAAGAGAAAGAAAGAGAGGGAGGAAGATGGGAGGTTGAGAGAGAGAGAAAGAGGAGAGGAAACAGAGAGAGGCAAAGAAGGAAGGAAGAAAGGGAGGAAGGGAAGGAGAGAACTGGTCATGCGATCAGTAACAAGAGATTACTGTTAACAGCAAAGTTTCTAATATTTAGAAGCTCAAATTCCTGTCTAAAGGTAGTTTTTTTATTGATTTTAAGTCAGTCACTATAGTAGTAGGTTTTGTTTTTTTATAAATTGAGAACCCTGCATTATGTACTCGATTGTATTATACAAATACAATGCAATTGATTTGTCCCTTCTCTTGTCAATATAGTGCATTACAGTGGTGTTATTTAGATTTGATCCCAAAGCAGGTCTCTGCAAAATAAAGGTAATTGCTGAGCACAGGTTGACTAACATAGACAATTGTTTTATTTTGGGGTCCTTTAAATTATTAGCAGAAAATGCCCCCTCCCGTTTCTTCCTCCTCATTTTTATGAAAACTTAAGCCTGTGTACAATGGGACTGTTCAACTTATTGCACTGCACATATCTAAAAATAGGTTGCATTAACTGTGCCTCTTTCTTCTTATTTTAAAATACATTTTATTCTTTGTCCTTTTAAAATTAAATGAATTCATTTTTAGTTGATTATTCGTATTAGTGGGATTTTGTAATTGAAATTGACAATTAGGACATGCGAATGTCATTTCATCAATCTAACACCAAAGAAATAAGAAAGTCTGTAAATTTTTTCTTACAACACTGCAGTTCTAGGCAAATCAATAGAGAAGGAAGAGAATCTTAAGCAAAAATAGCCTAAGCTGTAATTGCGAAGTCATTTTTTTCCAGCTTCTACCTCATTAATTTTAAATAGTTGTTTGGGGAAAAGAGAGTCTATATTGGAAAAGACTTCCTTTTATCTGACCTTGTATCACCTATCACCTGTCTCATATCTCCTTCCTATGCTGGCAGAGAAAAGAAGACCAGCAGTAAAAACAACAGATGTTAGGACCCATTTACTTGGTAATGATCCCTCAGTAATTCTGTGGGTTTGATTGTGGCTATCAGTCAAGAGCTTCTAGATACTTTTATATTAAAAAATTAAATGTCTAGTTTATTTGATGCCAACTTTATGTTTTTAATTTATATCTATGAAAGAATAGCAGCTTCTGTTGTCTTTTTTAAACTACAAGCCAGATATCACCTAGGTTGCACATCACACACAGGATTGTCATCATTCCAATAATGGGGTGTCACTCTAACCTTTGAGTTTGAGAGGGCAAAAACAATTTCTACTATGTTCCCTTTTTTAGCCACTCTTCTTTTATCCTTCACATTTGGCTTGCTTGAAACAGAGATAGTATTGCTTAGATTTTTCACTTGAAAAATCAAGGAATACAATAACCAGCTATTGAATGAAATACCTATAATAATTCAAATTTAAAATTGGACCACAGAGCCTGGTTCTATTTATGTTTTAAAAGTCCACAAAGGGATTTTTTTCTCCCATATTTGCCTGAAATATTTAAAAATTATGGTAAAACACAACCAGAACAAGAGGTTTATTTGTTCTGTGCTCCAACAATTTCCCAATATTTACTGTAGTCTTTGTCACAATTGCATTTGTAATTAACTAGAGGAAGCAAAGGAGTTCAGAAAACCTGATAAAAGTACACTTAAGAATGAGCAAGTGAAAATCAATATCTGAACAAAAAAACATATATTTTTGCTTATGCCCTTAAAGAAACATCATAAACACAGTCAAATCTACTTACAAAAATCCCCATTAATAAAAATGAATGTATATATTTTTAAAAGAACAAAGGATCAAATACATTTTAAAACAGAAAAGTGACACAGTTAACTTATTTATAGAAATGTGTGATACAATATGTTGAACAATCCCATTTGTACCAATAAATTTGGGACAGATATTTCATAAAATATGTATGAATTTAAGTTTTCATAACAAACAGTTAAATGACTCTTTTATTTAATAAATGATGTGATGAAAAGGTATTTCAATTGACTTAAGAATAAAGGTATTTTTCAAAGTTTTATGTACCAAAATTAAAAAGTGATATGGGATATTGTGAGAAGATATCATTGTATTTGAATTAAGTTTTGGAAAACAAAATAAGTAAACTGCAAAAGTAGTTGATAATTACTTTTTCTGGATTTTGTGGACTCATTTAAAATTAATAATGATTTTCTCACAGCATATTTTTCTCATTTCCCCCCTTTCTGACATCACCTTACTGTATAGTTTCTAAAAGAAACTATAATACCTGTGAATTTTTCTTTCAAATGAAGGCAGTATATTCTTTGATATTTTCTTCTTGATTAAAAAATGAATTAGTTAATTATGCATATGGATTTTTTAAATTAAATAATATAGAAAGATTAATAAAACAAAGATGCCCCTGTCCTGTTCTCATTGCTGACCCCTTTGTAAATCAAACATTTAAAATTATTAGTTTTTTTAGTTTTGCTTTTTATTATGATTTCTCTAAATAATATGACTATATCACTATTTTATTTTTCCTTTTTAAATGACAGTATACATATTAAATTAGAACGTACGCAAGATAAAATTGCTAACAACAGTGAACTTAAATGCCCTATCCCTCAGTAGAATATTAAACCCACAGTTCCAATTCCCGATAGCAACCACTTTTACCAAGGTTTTGGGTAATCAACCAAACATATTTTTGTCTCTCACCTACAAATGCTTGTGTGTGTACACACACACACACACACACACACACACACACCCGCTGTGTACAAATGAAAGCATTTTCTTCCCCCTCTCCCTTTGGCACTTTGAATATTTACCTTAAAAATAAATATATTTGATTCTCAGGCCGGGCGCGGTGGCTCACGCCTGTAATCCTAGCTCTCTGGGAGGCCGAGGTGGGCGGATCGTTCTGAGCTCAGGAGTTCGAGACCAGCCTGAGCAAGAGCGAGACCTCATCTCTACCAAAAATAGAAGGAAATTAATTGGACAGCTAAAAATACATATAGCAAAAATTAGCCGGGCATGGTGGCTCATGCCTGTAGTCCCAGCTACTTGGGAGGCTGAGACAGTAGGATTGCCTGAGCCCAGGAGTTTGAGGTTGCTGTGAGCTAGGCTGACGCCCACGGCACTCGCCCCAGGCAAGAAAGTGAGACTCTGTCTCAAAAAAAAAAAAAAAAAAAGAATGAAACTTAGAATTCACATGGAAGAACAAAAATTCTCATGGCTCTTTTGAAGGAGAAAATGAAAACATAGAATGAATTCATAGCATAAATCAAGACTTTCATATAGGTATGGAAATTAAGATAAACTGCCATTGATAAGATGATAGATAAGAAATCGACCAATGAAACAAGATAACCCAGAAACAAACTTATATAAATACTGAAAAGATATATGGCAAGGACAGTATTGCAATTGTGAGAGATTAACTATTATCCTAAAAGAATCGACTAATGTTGAACAAATAGTTCACCCATATTCGGGAGAGAAATGTCCATATTTCAAATCATTTTCAAAACTATATTGTAGGTAATTGAAACCATATATGTAAAAAACAAAACCCTAAAATTATTGAAAGGAAATTAAAGAGACTATCTTATGACCTTAGAGTAAAGGAATATTTATTCAACAAGATATGAAAAGTACAAGTTATGGAAGAAACAATTAAAATTTTCTAATCATCAAAGCAACGTAAACAATGAAAAATTGGAGTCATAGACTTGAGAATGGTATGTGCAGCGCCTTTGATTATAAAGAATTCGTATCCACCATGTGTAAGTATATAATACTTACATATTAATACAGAAAAATAAAAATAAGCCCATTTAAAATAGGCAAAATGATGTACAGGCAGTCCACATGACTAGAAACCTATGTGGTCCACAAACATGTGAAAAGATATTCAAGCTTGTTAGTAATAAGGGAAAGGCAAAATAAAACAATAATTAAGTATCATTCAATAGCCATCAGATTGGCAAAAAATTAAGTGTTTGGCAGAATCAAGTGCTGGCATGGACCCGAAGCAATGAGAAGTCTGTGGGTAGACACGTTAATTGGTACAACCATTTTGGAGCTTAATTTGGCAATATCTAATAAAGTTGGAGAAGCAGTTACTCTCAACCCAACAACACCATTTTAGCTATTTTGCCTTCAGAAAACTTTTGCTTCATGCACAAAGGAACATTAACACAAGTTTTAAAGTAACATTGTTGGAAATAACAAACAAAAAGATTAAATAATAATAGCAATAATAACAGAACCAACCTAGGTATCTATCAAGAAAAGAACAGCCAAGTGTGATATATTCCTACAGCAAAATACTCAAATCAGTGAAAATAAGTAAGCTAAATGTACTTGTAGCAATATGTGTGATCTCAAAATAATGCTGGGGGAAAAAAAGCCAAGATGCGTAAGTATTGTATTAAAAAAAATCTATGAAATCTAAAATATGCAAAACAATATATCATTACAAAAAGTATAAAAACGTGCATGGGGGAAATGGAGGGTTCAGACTTTGTCAATATTTTTTATTTCTTTCACAACAAAAATAAAAGATATAAAGAAAATATGGCACAATGTTATAATTTGACAAATCTGTGTAGTGAGTCTATAGACATTTGTTATAGTATTCTCTGTATTTTTCTATATAGTTGAAATATTTTCTAAGTAAAACAAAAATAACAGTACGTATAAAGTCTTTGGCACATCATCTCAAGCTCAAAGAGTGATTGTTTCCTTCCCTTCCCATTCTTGGCTAGAAGCTGGTATACAAAGTGCCCAGGCATTACCCTCTGCTTCTTAGCCCAAGGCTAGCCTGGAATACTTGGGCTCTTCCTGAGCCAGAGGCATCCCAGGTGGTCCCACCATTATGCCTTCTAGCTCAGACAGTCTGGGTGGTAAGTCCTGACCTACACACAATCTCAGGGCAGAATTTTATTAATAACTACTGAGGTAGCTTCTAGCCTGTAGGACAGCTCAAGACAGAAAGGTACAACACTGCGTTCCTCATTAAATTAGAATTACAGATTGCAGAACTGATCATCACATTCTTCCCAGACTCCCGTTTCATAGATGAAGAAATGGACGGTCAGAGAAGGTAAATGGCTTGTCCATGGTTGTGAGTCAGTGGTAGTATTTCAAGGAGAACTTATGTCTTATGACTTCAGATCTTTCCAACAGGTCTTTGTATATAAACTCCTTTTTATTCAAAAGTAGGTCTTCTGATTGCAATTCTGCTGTGCTTTCCAGTTCATAGCAGCTGGGGACTTCCGCCTCTGGAGAGCACTGTCTTGGGATGGAGTTAGACAGAATTGGTTCAAGTCCCTGCCCCATGACGAAAGCAGTGTGACTATAGGCAGGTAGCTTAATCTATCCAAGTGTTGGTTTTCTCATCTGAAAAGGGGGATAATAATAATAATTACTCAAGGGATCATTGTTTGGGTTGAGACTACACATACAAAGTATGAGGCATAGTGTCAGCATGTGATTCATAGGCAACAAATTAAAACGATAATTGCTATTTTTATTCCAGAAGATGAAATTGTAAAGAAGTGTAGCATAGTTTAGTTATACAGACTATGTGGAGAGATAGACCATGATAAACGAATGCTATGATATGGAAACAATAGGAGGTCAATAATGAGTAATCAGGGGCTCAGAGAGGCTTCCTAGAAGAAGCAAAATGTGATGTTTCCATAGTGTAATGAGGCTCTCTCTCCCTTTACTCCCATAGTACCTTTGTATTTCTCATTTTATCTTCATGTTGATATAGAACAAGAATCATATATCCTAATTAAAAGATAGAAAAACAGACCCAAAACAATGAAGTGAATTGCCTACAGATTTCAGATAGGTTTTAATTGGCCTATCATGATATTAACTATATACCAACACTTTAAAGTTATGCACTTAAGTGTGTATTTAAATATTTAAGCTTATGTCATAGGGCACTTAGCTTCCTTATGTATATGTTATTTTTAAGATAATGATTTAATAATCTATAACTAAATTTTACTATAGGTTGTGCTCCAAATTTGATATACATTTACCATTGATATGACTTTCTAAGGAGGAATACCAATCAAATCGTATCAATTAGAAATGCCAGTGATTTTCCTTCAAATTGCCAGAAATGCAAACCTAACACAGATATGTTATTTGAGTTATTTGCAAAAGAATGATGGGTGAATGTTGAAAAAGTTTTTTAAAAGGGCATGCAAAGAATCCACCAAAAAAACCCCTTCAAAATAGCCAAATATTCCTTTCATATTTAAATTTGTTATCTAGAAATGTAAAATTAGGCTGGATGCAGTGGTTCACACCTTAATCCCCACACTCTGGGAGACCACGGTGGGAAAATCACTTGTGGTCAGGAGTTTGAGACCAGCCCGGAGAGCATAGTGAGACCCTGTCTCTACAAAAAAAAATTAGCCAGGCATGGTGGTGTGCCCCTGTAGTCCCAACTACTCTGGAGGTTGAGGTGGGAGGATCCCTTGAGCTTCAGAGTTGAAGGTTGCAGTGAGCCAGGATTGCAGTTTTGCAATCCATCCTGGGGAAAAAGCGAGACACCATATTGTAAAAAAAAAAAAAAAGAAAGAAAGAAAGAAAGAAACATAAAATTAATCTGATATACAGTTTGAAGAATTGGTGATTGAATACTAATGATGGTTAATTTAAAAAAAAACTTAAAATGGCATTGAAATTTCTTTGAAGGAAATCAGAAGTGGCCAAAATAATCAGATGAAGTTTTAGTTCCAAACAAAGAGTAAGTGGGTAGCAAGCTTCCATCACTGCACTAAATGAGAAGATTCTGAGCTGGGAGCAACTCTGGATCTAAGAATATTCTGTTGATGCTGTAAAGACTGGACAAGGGAGATGCTAGAGACAGGAGAGGTAAGACAGAGGCTGTTTCAGTGGTCAAGGTTGAGATGCCGGCGGCAACAGAGATAAAGAGAGGGTGACCTGGAGGCTTTGGGGTTAGGGGAATCGAGAGGGCTCAGGGTCTGTTTGGAAGTGCAGGAGGTAAAGGAGTTTAAGAGGTAGCAAGGCTTTCCAGATGGTTTTAGGAGCAGCTGAAAGGAACAACTTGACAAAAATATCCTACTTTTAGACTAACCATGAAATAGGATCTAACCTCTGGCAAAAGCCTTCAGAGGCCACTAACTTATCCTTCTCAAAGAAAAAAGCTGATTTCTTGAGAAAAGAGCCCTTGTTGAGCATTACTTTTGACTATAACCTGGAGAAAATACAGTTTTATTCCAGGAATTTTTCAGTGGAAAAGCATAATCTTGTTAGTAGCAATTGCACCCATTCCCCCTTCCCCACCTTTTAACTGAGTGAATGACTTTGACTTCTGTTTTTCATCTGAAAACTTAGACTAACAATCTCTGCCTCAAAGACAGGCTGCCAGACTTCTGGGAGATGATACATGAGCCGTGCACACACAGTTGGAAGAAGGAGAGTCATTAAGTTTTCTCCACCAGTCAGAGGTGTTGTATGTGATGCTGGTGGGTAAGAAGGAGGATGGTGGGTGGAAGAAGTTATTGGGAGACAGATTTTGCCGCAGGGTAAAGACAAACCTTCTGAGATCCAGAATTTTCAGAAGTTGAAAGGGTCACCTGGAGAGAGAGTAAGCTGCCAGGCACTGAGGTAGTCCAGCTAAATGATGTAGTGGAAACAAGATCTTCCATCAAACCATGGCATACATGGTAGGTGGTGACCCCATCTTCATGGGCTTACCTACCTAAGGTGCATGTAGTTATCTGTCACTCCTTCTCTTCTGCTGAAAAGACCACAGCATAATTTCAGTGAATGAGAATGTGGATGATTAACCATTAATAGTGATGAGATCAAATGTTTGTCATAGGCTAGGCACGTACGTGCTTTCTATATGTTCTCACATTTAATCTTCAGAATGCTGTGAGGCCAGGTCTATGACTGATTTGAAATAGGCCCAGAGACATAAAACACCTGTCCATGACTTCTTGGCAAGTACGTGATGAAGCCACGACAGAAACACGTTTGTGTGTCTCTGTGTTGATGTTATTGGGGAGGAGGAGGAAGAGGGGAGGAGGAAGGCCAAGGTGGGGGCAGGAGGAAAACATTCACAAATATTAGCCAACCACCTTAAATATTATCAGCCACAAATCATTTGTGACACACACCACAAGTGAAAAACACAATGTTAGAGAAGTACTTTTCACACTTTCACACTTTTCTGCAGAAATGGCCTATCCGTTTAGACAGGGACTATATGCCCCCAGGGACCTGGGATGTAGCCCGAAGCAAATTTCTTATTTTATTGTGTAACATGACCATTTTTTGAAATATAAAACATGCCTCCACATTTGAGAGCAAAATGAATGTATAATAGAATGCATGTCCTGTTTATCTTGTATCTTCATGTATCCCCTGGAAATATCACTCTCTCTGCCACTCCACTCTGGTTTTAGAAGTATCACCAGAAAATGTATACACTCATTAGTCCAGAAGTGGATAAAATAGGCAATAAGATAAAAGAAATCGTAAAGCCTATAATTCTATAAGCAAATTAGCATCCTAGAGGTTTACAAGGCAACCATCATTCATTCATACACTGTCTCAAGATTTTTGTGTATTCATCTACTTCGTTTTCATTTACGGAACACAAACTCTCCAGTGCCTTCTGTTCTACCTCCAATATTAGTAGCTCCAGTGCTGCTAAAACAAACTCCCTTTGGGGTAATATGTCCAACATTCTCAGAAAGGTTATGTTCCTTACCAAAGTTCTTCAGTGCTCATAAACTCCAGCTCATTGTTGCGTTGAGAATCAAAAGACATTCTCCGTCCATTGCCCCTGCACCTGTTATCTTGTTGGCCTTATCCAAATAGCCCCAGCCCTAACAGCAGCTGAAATAACAGATGGGCAGGAGAACTTGAGATTTTTTGACATCACCCTTTTGTTTATGAAATCCCCCCCCCAACTCTGGAATCTGATAGGAATTCTCTTCATTATCATTTTGTGTTTTTCCCATGGCAATTTATCATTACTAAAAAATAAATAAATACCACAGAGGGAAACGAAACAGAGAAATAACATCTCCATTTGAAAATGGTCAAAAAGGATATAGGGGTGGAGATTTCGTCATGGAAATTGATATAAACATATATTCGCCTTGAAGGATAATTGGCAGTAACCACATTCATTTGGTGGTTTGTTTGTGAGGCAGTCCGAACAGGTAGTAGGAGATCTTGAGGGGAGATGTAATCTAGGCAAGTGGGAAATCTGGCAGGAACCAGCCCATGGGATTCCAGGACATGACCCCACTTTGCAAGGGATGAGTTATTAAAACAGACCTAACATACGGATTGGATAGGCAGAATATAAGATATTTCTTAATAGCATGTGATTGTAAGCAAATTGCCTAACCTTTTTATATCTCAGATTCATCATCTGTAAAATCAACATGAAAATACTAGCAGCCATGTAGGATTGTTTTGATTCTCAAATAAGAAATGCATGAAAAGTGCTTAGCCTAGGGCCTGATAGTCTATTAATGGATGCTGCTATTATTATTGTTGTCGTCAAGAGTGAAAGACATAGGGAGAAGTGAGTGACAGGGAGGAGGAGAATCACTGTGTATGCTGCATGAGGAAGGACCTTGCTCGCCTCTAATGAGGTTTCTGCTCAGGTTTTTAAATGAGGGAAAAAGATAAGAAAATGCCCAGAGACTCTGTAATGGGGCTTTCCCACCTCTGTGCTTTTGCTCATCGTATTTATTTTTCCTGAATGGCTTTCTCTCAAACACCTTCATTATGGGTCACACGCCATCTGATACTTTTCCACCGGGGGTTTTTGTAAAGCTTCAATTAAAGATAGAAAAAGCACCTAGTAACATACACAGTTATTAATCAGTCAGTTGATGTTAGTTATTACTGCTATACATTTTAGTGTAGTCCATTATGCTTATCAGACTGCCTTAACCATAGTAGACAATAAAGACAGTGCCTTAACCATAGTAGACAGTAAAAATGATTAGATAACTAAATGTGCATTTGATTTCAAAAATGAGCAAGACCGACAGCGTGTACTCCAGGAGATCAATTTTCTGTTCTCTCCTTGTCTGCTCCCAGCATTGTATTTGTATAGCTAATAGTCTTCTTTATATTTTTTCCAGGAATCTGAATCTTGGCAGCATGTACCAGTATCGGGTCATAACTATTTCGGGAACTGAAGAGAGTGAGCCATCACCTGCTGCCATATACACCCATGGAAGTGGGTACTGTGGTGATGGAATTATCCAGAAGTAAGTAGATCTAGCTGAGAAAACAAGAGGAGGAGGGAGGCTGACCAGGCCAAGAGATGGTTAGGATGCTAAAATGAACAGATAAGGGCCATAAATGCTTATGGAATACTCTTCGATACATGATCTATGAGTTACCAAGTATTCCCACTAGTTCATCAATTGGTCTTCAAACTTCTGTCCTAAGAAAAAGCAATGATTCTTTTTGAACGCATGCATTTCTCAAGTATGTAATACCATGTATGATTTGGACAGAGCTACCATTATGCACTTACTACCATTTGCTCTTGTTCTTAATTGTTTCATGTGTGCTACAAGGGTCCTCTTAGTCTTTTCCACCATAGCCCACGTTCAGTTAGCAGGATACAGTTCCTCTAGGTTAAAACACTTTTACATTGTTTGCCGGATACCATTTACATCTGTTAAAACTGCATATTTATTTGTTATTTCTATTGTATCGTGTTGTATCAACATTTTGCAAAATGGGTCAAAGGCCTGTAAAAATAGCAAAGTATTCCAACTCACCATAAGTTTAAGCTATAAATAGAAAACAGTACTCTGGAGGAAATATTGAATGTGAATATGAGTACACTGAGGCAAATGAATCAGTAAGTAAAGACTCCAGCCAAAAAAGAAACTTATGATTAGAAGACACAAAGATGCATGTCTAAAAACGGATTTTTGTCAGATTATCAGTCTATTCATCCTCTTGTCCTCAGGACAAGATGTTATGCAACTGCCAAATAGGGGCAAGAAGCCATCAAGACTTTCACATTGTTTAAAATTCAATAAATAAACTTTTGAGCTCTTTTCCTCCAGAATAAGCAAAAAAGATGTTTTCTGGCACAAAATTGAGAGTTTTGTCTCTAGAGGTGGAGAAGAGACCAATAATCATTGAAAATTAAGGCCCTTATTGCTACAATTATGTTCCTGAGTGCTAAAGTATTTATTTGCAACTCACACTATTGCTAAGAGACTTCTAAAACTATTGGCAGATTTAATGATAAACATTATGTGTGGAGATGGCAAAACAAGCTATTGGCAAAATTCCTTCATTAAATAGCACTGCTGGGTGTCACATAATATCTGCGCAATATGGAATTGCAATTACTACTTCTGTAGGGGGAGGGGTGGTGTAAGAAAAGAATTTGCTTCACAGTTGGATGAAACCACTGATGTGCAGAACATGAATCAGCTCATAGGTGTAGCACATGTATGGAAAAGAAGTGCTAGATGACGATTTCTTTCTGTTTATCACTAACACTAACGCCAGAGGGGAAGAACACTTCAATATGTTACTGATGATTTTGTGGTATGTAAAGTAAACTGCAAACCTCTGCTTCGGGATGAAAGGACCAGCTAGCATTACAGCCAGGATGATGAAGTGATACAAGTAAAAAGAGTTAACCTAGGACTACCTGTCCACATAGACACCAGTTATTGGCCAGCAGTATGCTTTCTGATCATGACTTAGCATTAAAGAAACAGGGATGTTGAAAATATGATCATGTAAGGACAGTGAGTTACCTCTTTTCAACTTGCTGTTCAGAAGATAGTACTGTGTACAAGTGTCTTCCCCCTCTGCCCCCCACCCACTGAGGTATGCCAACTGTTAATGGAAAGGTATTAATTCAATTTTTTGACATAAGGAATGACATTCTTTAAAAACATTGGCACTGATAAGACAAGCAACAATTATTTGCATGATTTCAAGTGGCTTGCTGATGCAGTGTATCTCAGGGATATATATTTATATGTTAAATATTCTGTGGCTATAACTTCATATCTGAAATGTTGAGATTTTAATATTGAGGTGATGATGTTAGGATTTTTAAATATTGAATTATGGTGCAAATCAGGTGATTGCCAAGAATTTGACTCCTCAAGCATAGAATATACAGCTTCTCGCTCATTTGAGAATAAAATTAATGATGTGTTGTATTAAATATAACATATGATGTTATGTGTGTTTAAGATCCACATCCAAATGCAGTAACAGAATAAAAATATGTAGTTTCCAATGCAACAAAATTGGGAAAAGGAAAACCTTTCACTGCTCTGTCCCAAATTGAAGTACCAACTTCCAGCCTTTGATACAGCTGTTGTCTGATGGAGCACTGACATTAAGCAGAGTGATCTCTACAGAGAAAGTACGCCATCATTTGCAAGTCCAAGATTGAGCTGCATATCTAGAATATTCCAAAAACACTTACAGTCATTGCTGACAACCCACAACTGTGACTTGGAATTTTCTAATTCAGCACAAATTTTTTTAAAAAGTCTCGAGATTTGGAGCCTGATCTATAGCTTAGTCTATCCATTTTGGAGACAGATATAGATGCACTGGAAGAACACTGCAGACACTATCATTCTACTCTCTGATGTAAAACTATTATCATCATCATTGTTAATTTTAAGTAGTGTTCTTAATTCAGTACAGCTTTTTAGTACTTTTATCTAGAATTGGTATTCTGCACAGACATCAAATACTAGTTAAATTACCTACAGCTACCAAATATCTGTTGATATACTTTGTAGAAAACTAAATGCAGCTTATGGATGTTTCCCTAAGGAAAAAAGGAAATAGAAAAGGAAAACTTTGGGGAAAAGGAGGGGTATCATCTTAGCTAATAGGATTTTTCATGGGATGATACATGTCAATTTGCTATATCTGTAAGGGAATTTACAGAGAAATATAGATAGACTCAGCACTCAATGAGATTCCTAATAGAGGAGACTCAGTGGTAAAGAATTCACAGCAACAGATCATCCCAATTTCATATATAGTATAAAGATGAAGACACTGGATGAATATCATGATAATGATATTTAAAAATATTTATTGAACTTCTACTATACACGAGGCACTGTGCTATATTATTATCTCCTTGAGTTCTCCCAGAAAGCTCACAAGGTAGTCTTATTATCATACTTTACAGAAAAGACAACCAATGCACAAAGAGATTAAAGAATTTTTCTCAAGGTTACACACCCAGTAAGGAGGAGAACCATTATGTGAGCTGAGAGCCAAGTTCTCATCTGGATTCACCATTGCATGACCGTGTGATGTTACAACCCTGCAAACCTAACCAGTAAAGGAGTGGCTGCTTGCTGTCTGCTATATCCTGGACACTGAACCAGACACTGAGGTGCTAGGATGACAAGGCTCTGTCATTTCCTTTGGCATCTTATTGCCTAGTATGGGGGGCTCCCAAGTAACAGACACAAACAATTCGACAAGTGCTGTGATTGATGGAGCAAGATATCTATGGACACATAGAAAGATGGTCACCTGCTCCAGCCTGAGAGGTCAAAGAAGGTTTCTCAGAACCTCTTTATCTGATGATAGGATCTGTCATGCCTAGAAGATATTTGTGGTGACACTAATGTTTGAGTGATGATAGAAGGCAGGTTGGAAGTATTCTCTGTGGCTTAGGGAACAAGCCCAGGTTTAAAAGAATGAGAAAAGTTTCTTCCCAGACAACCCATGAAATAGCTCAGAAGCCCAAGGTCATCAGCAATTTCCAGCCAGCAGCATTCACTGGCAGAGAATTCTGGGACCAGCTAGGAATATGTACTTCTTCTTTGCTCAGGGGTTTGCAGACAGGAGAGAACTTGGGTGGCTCTTTGGAGATCAATGCAATGTCTTAGCCATCTTAAGGATTGATTGCGTGGCACTGTCCTGCTACTCTGACACCTCCTAAAAGCAACAGACATTGCCCAGCCTTAATAGCCATGGTGAAAGGAGATGTCTGAGGCCTCTTCCATGCTGGGACAGGTCCCAGCTGGTCTCTGGGGAGGGAGGGACAATTGCCACACGCTCTGTAGAGACCTCCCAAGGCAAAGTGGGACTAGGAACTGTGATTTCCTGAGCATCTACTACATGCCACACACTGCATCAGTCTCATTAAGTTCCATTCTATTCTTGCACCAAACTCTAAGGATTAGGCCTGATTATTTCCATTTTAACACATGAGAAAACCGAGGCCCAACACCTGTCTACAAGGGCACTGTTCAATGGAGTTTTCTGCAATGATAGAAATGTATTCTGTGCTGTCCAATACAGTAGCCACCAGCCACATATAGTTATTTAGTACTTGAATTGTTGCCACTGTGACTGAAGAATGGAATTTTAATTATATTTCATTTTATTTCATCTAAATTTAGATCATCACAGATAGATCAGAGCGAAGTCAAGTGACTTGCCCAAGACCACACAGCTAGTTTGAAGTGTGGGATTCTAAAGCCAAGTTTTCTGTTTTTAAAAGGATGGGAATTTTCCAGAAAGCAACAATCCATCCAGAATTTCAGGTTTTTCTCCTCCTACTCCTTGCCTAAGCCCAATTCAAAGAGCATTGCTCATTTTCTGCACATCCCACCCAACCTTTGCAAAATCATCCTTAGGTGATGGAAATAATTCCAAGGAAAACAAAAGGAGGCATTTTTTATTTCTTAGTAGCATTGTCCCACAGGCCTTGGAGTTCTCTAACCATGCAAGGACACACCCAAGGGAGAAAGCCAAACTTGCCAATGAAAGAATGACTAAACTTGAGCATGCGAATGGAAAAAGATCTTTACCTTCAAGTGTATTGGGGGAGTAGGGAGATATCAAGGCAGGGAATCGTGAAGAAACAACATTTATATTATAGAACCTACAACATCGCCTTCAAATTTGCCCTTTTAAGATCAGAAACATGAAAATGGCAGTGAGATTTCCTAGACACTGTGGGAACTAGGTCTGTTCATTTATTAGTTCATCCATTCATCCATTTCTCACTCCTGTCTGGCTTATTAACTGACTTGAAACCTCAGAGAATGAATTTGAAGCAGGAAATCTACTTTGTCATCAGAAACACAAACAAATGGAATAGTATCTTATAAATCTACACCTTTTATGAGTCTTACTTTGAGGCTGAATAAATGGAGACTCAGACAGGGAAAGGGATCTGTCCAAGGTCTCAGGAAAGGTTCAAGGCCCAGAGAGGGATTCTTCCGTGTCTGGCCACAGTTTTGAAACTGATCTGTCAAATTTCTCTTTTATATCGGTTCTGCAGAAGCCAAGGCGAAGAATGCGACGACATGAATAAGGTCAATGGTGATGGCTGCTCCCTTTTCTGCCGACAAGAAATTTCCTTCAATTGCATCGGTAAGTCTTTGCCATTTCTCGAGGCCTGGCTGGAGAAGTGGACGGTGCGGAATAGCTGGTCAATTACAATAACAGTGATGGTTATGTCTACATTACCATTCGCTCCTTTGTACTGCACACATTTATTGAGTACCTCCTGTGTACCCGACGCTGTTTATAGGCATCAGGAAATACAGCAGTGAAAAAACAAACAAACAAGCAAACCAAGTCCTCAAAAGCTCATTTTCTTGTAGATAATGGCAATGACAGGTTACTTTTGGGATCAAGCTTTACCTTACAGATATTATTGCTTTTCTTCACACCAGCTGTCAGGGCGGCTATTATTATAGATGTTTAAGGCTTTTATTCTTACTTCACGGATGAGAAAAAATCGGAAGCTAGAAAGATTATAAAACTTCTGGAGTTATACAAGTCAGAAGTGACCGAAGGGCCAGGAGTTGAACTTGATTTTGCCTGATTCTCAACAGCCTGCTCAGTTCATTTGGGGCACAACCTCTAGCCAGGATCTAGGCAGCATCAGGGTCTCCTCTGCAGACTCAGAACCTTGGGCCGTCTCTCTGATCGAAGGGAAGAGGAATAGCAGACCAGCCTGTGTTTAGAAAGCAAATGTGCTTTTCCCACCTTTGCAGAGTCAGTTGGGAAATTTGTTTTCCTCTGCCTTCTCGCACAGTCTGGCTATCTTGTTGTTTCAGCCCCACTTGGGAGGCCCTGACTAGCCTGAGGCTGGTAAACAGACAGGGGTTGGGGGCAGGGATGGAATTTTGAGCTGGCCCAGATGAGATCATACTTCCTTTAAGATGCAAATCGATACCTGAAGATCAAAGGTCCTCCGGCTAATCCCCTGGGCTGAAGGTGAAAACTAATCACAATTCATTTGCAAGTACAAAAGACAGAGGTGCTCTATCTGAAGAAGGAGGGGGCAGCTACAGAGGGTGAAAACCTTGGTGGGAAGATTTCTCACCGAAAGGCAATTTTCTAGGAGGACTAAAAGCGGGGGAGATGTCATCGCATCCTGGCATCTGCAGTGCATTACAAAGGTACATCTAGACATTCTTTCTCCTGGTAGATCGTGAGCTCCGTGAGGGTAAAACCGTGTATCATTTATCTCTTACTCAATTCTCAGCACCCATTTATGGCTCTCCTACTATCTCCTTGGCACCCAGTGGATGCCAACAGCACAATAGACGTGCTTGGCTAAAGTTTACGGTTGGAAGAAAGGAAGGTGCTTAGGGAGGAAAGACATGGGCTTTTCTAGACAGGACCTTGGGTTTTTCAGTTGCAGATTTTTTTCTCTCCTCTCTTGAGTTGAATTTGGTTGATACTACCCTAGCGGTGTGATGAAAAGAACCTTGGACTAAAATTAAGACAACCAGACCGTGGTGCCAGCTGTGCTCAGAACTTGCTTAAAGCTGGCCGAGTTGCATGTCTAGTCTGGGCCTCCGTTCACCACCTGTAAATCAAAATGATTGGGTCAAGTGATCTCTAAGAGCCTTGCCTGCACTCCTGTGTGTGATTTCCAAGGAGGGGGCTGAATTCCTTGTAATCCCAAGCTCTACTTAAACCAAACCCTCACCTTTACCACCATCCTCACGGCAACCAGCATCACTCCCAGACTATGCTGGAAATGTCTGCCTGTTTTGCTCACACTAATGTGACGTGTAACTTAGGTGCTTCTAAGAAGAGGGTAGGATGTGGTGAAAGTAGAATGTGATACCCTAAAAGAGGTGCATGAGCCCTGACATACATACGCTGTGTTCTTTAGACCTGTGTGACAATAAAAAAGTAAGTAAATAAATAAGGAAATCTTTTACAGGTAAAAGCTCATTATCCATGGAAGGGGTCTGTAAACTATGGCCCACAGGCCAGAACTGGCCTACTGCCTGTAATTGTAAATACAGTTTTACTGGAACACAGCCATGCTCATTCATTTCCATATTGTTTATGAATGCTTTCATGATATAATGACAGAGTCAGTCGAGAGGTTGCAACAGAGACTCCATGGCCCCCAAACCTATAATGTTCATTATATAATGTTCGTTATCTTGTCCTTTACCTACAAAGTTCATCAACACCTGGTCCATGGATTTGGGACCTTTGATATTCTTGGTTGTTGGAGCCTGGTACAGAGAGTGGGTGAACATTATGATGTGGTCCACCATTTCTTAGAAGAAGAACCGCATTTGGAACATACAGTGGTAGGGACTAGGAGACTCTGATGGAAACAGCCTGGACTGCAAGTCTAGCCCCAGCTTGCCTTTCCTCCTTGGCCCTCTCTTCTCCTTCTTTACTTTGGCCAAATGACTGTTTTGGACTAGATCTGTGTTTTTCAAACTGTTTAACTGGGTGTTTAAGAGGAAAGGAATGAAGATGAAGACGTTACCGAGAGGATGAGACTGAGATGCTCATAGATCCATTTTATAGACTGTTATTCTCTACCAGATTTTAAGGGCTCTGCTGCTGATATTAAATAATATTTGCTAAACACCCATTATATACCAAGCACATTTATAAACCCTTATTCTCGTAACAACTTTTATTGCACTGCTTTTAAAAAAGAGGAAGCTGAGGCGTGGGATGGTGAGCTAAGGATGCACAGTTAAGTGGTAGAGCTGGGGTTTAAACCAAGAGAGCCTGACTCTGGAGCTCACTATGGCAAGCTGCCTGCAAAGAAGACAGCTCCTAGTCTTGCAGGCTGTAGGGGTGAATGAGAAAAATATTGTTATAAAACAATTCATGTAACAAATCGATGGAATGGAATACAAAACTGTCGGTGGTATGGACAGTGTCCAGGGAACCCTCTCTGTTACCCCTGTATATGGAGTGGGGTTTATGTTAGAGGAAGGACCTCAGCTATGCCCTTTACTGGCATAGTCCCATTATAGACACTGAGATGCAAGCATTCCAAGAAGAAAGGAGTCATCCAGAGATCCCAGCTCCCAGGGCTTGCATTCTAAGGACAAACCCCATAGCTTGAGTCTAGAAAACTATCTCCCTCTAAAAGGAATGGCAGAGAAATAGACAATGAATCTTTGGCTCCCGGCGCACCTAGCTTTCATGAGTCAGAAAGGTGAGAGTAGAGTGGGGGGAGGGGAAGCTTTGCTGAGATGGACACTGTTCTTATCATAACATTTGTGAAGACGGTGATCAAGGTAGTGGCCAAGAGATCAGACATACCGTGGCTTAGGTATGTCACCTGGGCTAAGCCTCAATGTTAACATCAAGAAAATGGTAAAAGTCCTAGAACCCAGCAGTGGGAGACATTGACCAACATTTCTGGACTCATGCTATCTGCATCTCCCTTCCTAGACTTAGGGAATAATTCTGCTAATGACACAGAGCCTAACCCTTGCTACAGCAATTGAAGATCCAAACATCTCATTCTCCCAGTCTCCGGTGTGGCTTGCGTGTGGGCAGAGAGCCTAGGCCTTCCCTCTTCCCCTGCAATCGGATTCACCAACCCAAGGCTTTGAATTAGAAGCTATGGTGGTAAGACATAAGGATTCTGCAGAAACCATTTTGATGAGGACAGTGAGAGTGGCCACAACCCATGCCAATTTGCCAAGCACCAGGGACAGCATCTAGCATCAAAGCTGAAATGACTATGCATAGCAACAGCTCTGGGTGTTTTCACAGAACCAGTCCTAGGACCTAATCTTGGTCTTGGAATGGGGCTCAGAGCATGCCAGCCTGGCTCTCCCACCCTCCTAGAGACTCTTTCGTAAGTCTCCATTATTTTTTAGTAGATTT
The DNA here is from genome assembly GCA_963575035.1 of Avahi laniger. NCBI lineage: Eukaryota > Metazoa > Chordata > Mammalia > Primates > Indriidae > Avahi > Avahi laniger. The sequence goes on from CAUYSK010123728.1 coordinate 50,926, forward strand.
TGTTTGTATGTTTTTTTGCTTAAGTTGTCTCAAGTTGATTTCTGTTGATTGTTTGTCATTTAAAATCCTGGCTGAAAATTATTGTCATAAGATGCTATGAGGTTGAGCCCCATTCATGCACATGAACTATTACTTTTTTCAGTGTGTGTTTGTGTGAGAGGTTTTTTGGGGGGTGACGGAATATCAGTGACAACCAACATTTGTGGATACCTGCCACATGAGCAGTCCACAACCTTTTTGGCACCAGGGGCCGGTTTCATGGAAGACAATTTTCCATGGACAAGGGGTGGAGAGGAGGGCTGGGGGGGGGGGGGGTATGGAGGTGGCAGAGCACTGAGGCCTGGTACCAAACAAGCCAAGGACCAGAACCCGTCCACAGCCCCCCG
>CAUYSK010123730.1:0-11196 GCA_963575035.1 Avahi laniger
GCTGGCTGCTCTTCCTGTGGTTCAGTTTCGAGTGCAGTTGCACAGGTGCCTTCTGCGCGCCGGGCCCTGTGGGGTCCTGCAGGCAAATCCGCAGGCATGGACATGGATTAGTGATTGCCTGGGGTGGCAGCGGGATGGGAGCGACTGATGATGGGGCAAGGTTTCTTTGGGGGATGATGAAAATGTTCTGAAACTAGGTATGGCCGTGGAAGCACAACTGTTAAGTATGCTCAAACCCTTGAATTGTGCACTTTAAATGGGTGAACTTTAAGGTATGTAAATTATATTAATATCTTTTTTTCTTTTTAAGAGACAGGGTCTTGCTCTATTGCCCAGGCTGGAGTGCAGTGGCACAGACATAACTCACTGCAACCTCAGACTTCTCGGCTCAAGTGATCCTTCCATCTCAGCCTCCCAAGTAGCTGGGACCACAGGCAAGTGCCACCACACGTGGCTAGTAAAGCTGTTTTAAAAGTCCTGTTCTCGGGCCAGACACAGTGGCTCACACTATAATCCCAGCGCTTTGAGAGGCCGAGGTGGGAGGATTGCTTGAGGCCAGGAGTTGGAGAATAGCCTGGGCAACAAAGCAAGACCCTGTCTATACAGAAAAAAACAAAAAATTAGTCAAGCATGGTGGCACATGCCTGTAATCCCAGCTACTCGAGAGGCTGAGGTAGGAGGATCACTTGACCACAGGAGTTGAAGGATGCAGTGAGCTGTGATCCTGCCACGGAACTCCGGCCTTGGCAGCAGAGAGAGACCCTGTCTCTTAAAAAAAAAAAAAAATCCTGTTCTTGCCTTGGGGAGTTTATAGCCTGTTTTGGTATTTAATCATGTGTGACCTTAGATTCTTAATGTCTCCTGACCTCTTGTGCTGTCCTGGAAACCTGGTGCCTGTTTCATCCTCTCTAGAGCTGGCACTGGGCCGTTGACTTAGCTAGAAGCCCCATAGTTGAGGCTGAGCAGAAACGTGCTCTGAATTTCTTCCATCAGGGTGTCATGTTTGCAGGGTGAGGAGCTCCAGGGTGCTGTCTTCCCATATTTGGCATAGTCCATCCCATGACATCCTCGAAGCTCTAGAAAAGTAGACCTAGGGGTACAGGGTGTCTCATCTCTCACGTCACAGAACTGAGGTTAGAGAAGGATGATGGTTTATTATTAACATATGCTCCCTTTGCTCATTGTGACCCATTCCTGACAGGAAACATGCACTTCTTATGGTAGGAAAGAAAGATTCTGATTAGATTAAAACAATTCCCGGAACTGGCTTTTCAGCAGATCTCACGGGACTATGGAAACCTGGTAAATTGCTTGGCACATTTTTTCTTTTCCATTGCAAAAATTGGAAAACAGGTGATTTGGGGATATCATTAGATTTTGGCAGTTTGGAGAGAATTAAATTCAGCTATCTAGTAAGAAAGAGCCCGCTTCTAACGTTTTTATTAAACAGAGAACTTTTTGCTCTTTCACATTTTGGACAGCAGTGGTCCTGCCTGGAGGAGCTTGTTTAACTAGGCGAATGAAATCATTGGTCAGTGACATTCAACATGAAAATAATCGTTACTTCATTTTTAAAATGTTGTCAAAAGCTGTTTAGCATATTTTAAAGCAGTGGTGTCAGCTCTGATAAGTAACAATGACCACTTTCTAATAGTTTGATCATTTTCTTTAGTGAGGAACTGGTGGCTGAAGCTCATACCCTCTGCACCCAGCTAGAAAGTGCCATGCAAGACACCGTGAGAGGGCAGGACCAGAGTTTCACGGTAACAGCCTGTGTAGACCCGGCTATTCCATATCCTTTTTTCTGCAGCAAAAGAGAAAAGAAATGGAAAGGCAGCCCAGTGTTTTCCGCAGTCTCAGTACATACTTGGAGTTTTCTAGCATATAATTTTTATCATTTGTTATGATAATGCTAGTATTATTGAATGCTTACAAGTATGTTATCGCACCGTCTTATTTAATCCTGACAACACTTAATCCTGATGGGGAAGGTGACATCGTCCCCAGGCCCTTCCCTACCTGAACCTTCTGTGCCACTGCTGAGCGTCTCTGTGTGCTGAGTGCTGGGCTAGTCTCTGGTGACAAAGCAGGACAAGGCCCTGTGCCTCAGGGACTCAGCTTCACAGTAGGCAGTACTAGTTATGGGGAAACTAACTCGAAGAAAACCTAGCCAAGACACAGGTACATAAACACAAAGCTCAAATTGCTGAGAGGACCCTAAACCATTCCTTTACATCCGCAAATGGCCTTTTCCTGCTAATGCAATCACCTGCTAACCTCCCCTAGGTCCTGGGTTTTCGGAAGCACTGGAGGGGATACCACTGCTGATTTCAGTCACCTCTGACGTAGTGGAGTGTCCCCCGGCTTGTGGGCTTTCTGCATCTCTTGCTGCTCCTCTGGCACCACACGTTTTGATCCTTTCACTGCTTGCCTGCGCTTCTGCCAGAGGAAAAGGAAGTCTCATCGGGCCATTTCATGTGGTGAGGCTGGAAACCAATAGCTGAGATGAGCTCTTGGTACCACCTGCCTGCCCTGAGCATATAAATAAGTGCTGGGAGCCACAGGGATACTAAAATCTCAGAGCCTCTGAGCCAGTCCAAAGAAAAGATCCTGTACAGTTTTGAACATGTAGCTTAGCTCACGGTGTCCTGCAACAACAAGTCTGTTACTGATAAAAGGGTTTAAATTTGCTTCTAAATTATGCTGGTTGCCTCCTGAAGGGGGAAAACAGCCTGCAGTATGTCAGTGGCCATTGTCTTTTTAACTTGCCTGTCAACTTTCAGACTCTTGACTGGAGCTGGTTGGAGGAAGAAGAGCAGAGTAGCCTGGAGCGGCCTTGTGACGTGGGGGGGCCTTGACCCTTCGGCATGGGGCTGATGGCGGCTTCTGCTGCAGAGATGTCCTGGCAGTCTCCGGCACCCACACGGAGCTCTCACTTCTCCAGCAGCTGGGACCTTCACCCTGGACCCAGGGCGTGGCCCTCCGCAGCTGCCACCGAGTCTGCACACTGGAAGTCTCTGTCCAGAGGCCCAGCACACAGTGATGGGTGATGCCTGTCACGAGCGTTCAGGGAACAGCCACAGCAGCTACTTCCTCTGCTGTGACAAAGTGCTCAAAGTATGATTTGCCACACAGATGACTGGACAGATGTCTCACTTGAGTCGTTGAGGACAGAGTCTGAACTTGGTGCCAGCCTGTCTTCTTCTGGTCTCCAGAGACCCCGATCCCTGTACTGCCTCTGATCTTGCAGCTAGTGTTTCATCTGGATTCAGCTTCTCCTAAACAGACGTTTTAATTATAGCCTTGGCCTGGCCCCATCCTCTCTTCCTCTTTTCATTTCACTGCTGCTCATGTTTTATTTTTACCTACTACTTTGGCGGTTGTCCTTTTAGCAAAATCATAGTGAATACCCAGCCTGTCTGTGGTCCTTTCACAGAGTGACTTGCTGTAGCCCCGATGGAAGAGCAATTGCCTTCTTTTTAGTCCCAAAGATTAGCTGGAAGTGCGTCGTCATGGGGAATGAGGCAGGAAGGAAAGGGCGTCTGCCAGCCACTGGCTGCGGACCACTGTGCTCACGGTTCTTGCCAAGACAAGATGCAGCTGCGTGGAGGGTAGGGGGATGGGGTGTCCTGTCTCTCCCTCATCTAGCAGTATTAGTAAATGGATTCATTTTAAAAACAGTTTCTACATTTTGTAACATGACTCAAGCACTTAAATACTGGGTTCTCCAGTCCACTTTTACCATACCTATGGTTAGGACTTGTGTACTAAAGCAATGGAAAATTTTATAGAATTATTTAGTGCCTGGATGAACAACAGTGCTGGAGCGCTGCTGCTTCAACATTTTGCAACACCTCTCTTTTATATAAAAGCAAGAGTGCAAAAGGAGTTCAGATGATCACACATGGGTGAGTTTGGTTGGAAAAGAAAGAGAATCTCACCAAGTGGTTTCCCTGGAGATACTGTGATGCGTTCTATGGTCGAGTAAGTTTAAGAAGCAGTTCATGTTTTAATTGCTTTTTGGGGATTTACATTGTACACTTGTAAAATATCTGAAAAGTCTTATAATAAAGAAACTGGCTTAACTTTGTATAAATCTGCAATTTACCATTGTCATTTGGCTGTGGAGCCTTCCCCCACCCCCCCATGTGCGTATGCAACATTTGTTAACATCCCAAGGAACTAGAGTTCGATAAAGCCTGGTTTTAGAAACCCTGGTAAGGGACATAGTGGAAAATCAGACCCAAAAGGCTGGGATGGGGTAGATTGGGGAGGGAGTAGATGCTGGGCTGAGGGCCATGGACTTCTTTTGCAGGCAGTTGGGAGTCTAGGAAGAATTTTGATCAAAGAAATGATACAGCTGAAGCAGTGGTTTAAGAAATTTATGGCTGGAACATTCTCATTGATTGAAAAAGTGAAAACCCTGGAGTTAAGAATTCCGCTTTCAAAGAGATGAAATAGATGTACTTTTTTCTCTCACTGAGTATGGCTAAAGTCCTTGGATTCATAAGCAAATACAAGAAGACCAAGAGGTAGAGACTGTCCAGGGACAGTGGTTATCTGGGGAATGGCATTGGCAGTGAGCTCCCTGGGTTTTCTTTTTGTCTCATGTACCCCAGATGGGGCGCTGAAGGGGTTCACCAAAGGGCATAGACAAAAGAGCCTCAAGAAAATCCTGCTCTCTCCAGCTGTTACTTTCCTAGGCCTACCGTAGCAGATTACCACAACAGAATGTATTCTCTGACAGTTTCGGAGGTCAGAAGTCTGAGATCAAGACGTCATCAGGACAGCACCTTCTCCGAAGGCTCCAGGGAGGATTCTGTTCCTTGCTTCTTCCAGCTTCAGGTGGCTTTAGACAACCCTTCCCTTGTGGCCGTGCCTGGGTCACGTTGCTGCAGCTCTCTGTCAGATCTCCCGTGTTGTGTGTGTCTCATAAGAATACTCACCACTGGATTTAGGATTTAGGATGTAGAAATTCCAGAAAAAGCATTTCCTCTCAAGATTTTTCATGTAATCACGTATTTTGCCATATGAGTTAATATTCACGGGTTCTGGGGATTAAGATGTGAACATAGCTTCTTGGGTACTGCCATTCAACCCGCCGCACTAGGCAAGGGACCAGAAACAGCCGGCCTACATGACAAGGAAAAAATTGGGAGAAATTATTACAGCAACTTATATATAAATAGCGTTTATATATAAAAGCCTATTGATGTGTGAACTACTCAGAAAGTTCACTGAAACACCTGATTCCAACTACAGTCCAAGAAAATATCTTACATTGCCATTGTCTGTCTCCTACAACTGAAGATTCTTCAAATCCAGATCTAGAAATCTCACCTCATTGCCCTCCAGACTCTAGGGAAACTAGTTTATAGACTACTGTAGACATTAATCTTTGTTTTTCTTCTGGTTTCATAGAAATGCCTCTTACGAATGAATTGTTTATCCCAGACCAAAAAAAAAAAAAACCCTTGAGGAATTCATCACCACCAGACCTGTCTTACAAGAAATGCTAAAGGGAGGTTGTCAATCTGAAGGAAAAGGATGCTGACATGCAGCAAAAAATCATCTGAAGGTATAAAATTCACTGGCAAAAGTAAGCACACAGATAAATTCAGAATATTCTAATACTTTCTGTGTAAACCACTCATGTCTTTAGCATGAAGACCAAAAGACAAATTATCAAAAATAATAACTACAACCATTTGTTAAGAGAATACAAAAAGATAGAGACAACAAAAAGTCAAAAAGTGGGGTGGATAGAGTTAATACGTGGAGTTTTAAAGTGTTTTGTTTGTGATCAAAGTTGTCATCAGTTTAAGATAATTTGTTATAAGAGTTTTTTTTTTTTTTGGCAAACCTCATGGTAACCACAAAAACAAAAACTTATACTAGATACACTAAGAATAAAAATAAAGAAATTAAAACATACTGCCAGATAAAATCACTTACCAACAAAGGAAGAGAGGACTTTCAAAACAACCAGAAAACAAATAACAAAATGGCAGTAGTAAGTCTTTACCTACCAAAGGTAACATGGAATGAAAATGGGCAAAATTGTCTAATTGAAGACAGAATGGCTGGATAGATTAAAACACACACTCAGCTATATGCTACCTACAGGAAACTCACTTCACCTGTAAAGACAGACTGAAAGTAAAGTGATGGAAGAACATATTCTATGCAAATGAAAATAAGAAAAAAACAGGAGTAGTTATTAATATATCAGATGAAATAGATTTCAAGTCAAAAACTGTAAAAGGAGACAAGGTCTTAATATCATAAAGAGGTGAATTCATCAAGAGGATATATTCATAACAATTATATATGCAACTAACATCAGAGCACCCAAACATAAAGAAAATACTAATAAATCTAAGTGGAGAGATAGACTGTAATATAATAATAGTAGGGGACTTCAACACCCCACTTTCAATAATAGATCATCCAGACAGAAAACAAACAAACATAAGAATTAAACTACACTATAGTCCAAATGGACCTAACTGATATTTACAGAACATTTCATTGAGTTACTGTAGGATACACATTCTTCTCATCAGCACATGGAACATTCTCAAGGATAGACCATATGTTAGGCCACAAAACAAGTCTTACAAACTGAAAAAAACTGAAGTCATATGACTTTAATGAAATGAAACTGGAAATTAATAATGAAATGACTATAATGAAATGAAACTGGAAATTAATAATGAGGAACTTTGGAAACTATACAAATACAAAGAAATTAGACAGCATGCACCCAGATGATCAATGGGCAATGAAGAAATTAAGAAGGAAATTTAAAAATGTTTTGAAACAAAAACGGAAACACGATATACCAAAACCTATGGGATATAGTAAAAGCAGTACTACGAGGTTTTTATAGCAATAAATGCCTACATCAGAGGAGTAGCAAGACTTCAAATAAACAACCTAATAATACACTGTAAAAAACTGGAAAAGCAAGAATAAACCAAACCCAAACTTGTAAAAGGAAAGAAAGAATAAAGATTAGAGCAGAAATAAATGAAATTGAGACCAAAAAACCCACAAAAGATTAATGAAATAAAAAGTTGGTTTTTTGAAAAGGTAAAATTAACAAACCTTCAGTTAGTCTAAGAAAAAAAGACCCAAATAGATAAAATCAGAGAGAAAAAAGGAGACATTGTAACTGACACCACAGAAATTCAAAGGCTCATTCGGGACTATTATGAGCAACCAAATGCCAATAAATTGGAAAACCTAGATGAAATGGATAAATTCCTAGACACAACTTTCCAAGATAAAACCATGAAGGAAGATAAATGTGAATGGGCTAATAACAAGTCACAAGATAGAAGCAATAATAAAAAGACTCCCCACAAGAAAAGCCCAGGACCTGATGGCTTCACTGCTGAATTCTACTAAACATTTAAAGAAAAACGAATATCAATTATGCTCAAACTATTCAAAAAAAAAAAAAATCAAAGAGGAGCGAATATGTTCAAACTCACTCTATAAGGCCAGCATTACCCCGATATCAAAACCAGACAAAGACACCAAAACAAACAAACAAACAAAAAACTATAGGCCAATATCCCTAATGAACGTAGATACAAAAATTCACAACAAAATACTAGCAGACTGAATTCAACAACACATTGAAAAGATCATTTGCCATGATCAAATGGGATTCATCCCAGGATTCAAGGATGGCTCAACATAAGCAAATCAATAAATATGATACATTAATAAAACCAAGACCAAAAATTATACGATATTTCAATAGATGCTAAAAAGCATTTGATAAAATTCCACATCCCTTCATGATATTAAACTCTCAACAAACTGGGAATAGAAGGAACATACCATACGTCAAAACAGTAAAGGCCGTATATGACAAACCGCATCATACTGAATGGGGAAAAATGAAAGCCTTAAAATCTGGAACAACATCAGGATGCTCCTTTTTTAATTCAACATAGGACTGGAAGTCCTAGCAAGAGCAATTAGACAACAGAAAGAAAGGGCATCCAGATTGGAAAGGAGGAAGTCAAATTGTCCATGTTTGCAGATGATAAGAGGTTATATTTAGAAAAACCTAAAGACTGCCAAAAAACTGTTAGAACTGGTAAATTCCACTGAAGTTGCAAGATACAAAATCAACTTAAAGAAATCAGTAACATTTCTATATTCCGCAGCAAAAATCTGAAAAATAAATCAAGACAGTCACCCCTTTTACAATAGCTAAATAAAATACCTATGAATAAACTTAACCAAAGAAGTAAAAGATCTCTACAAGGGCAATCATAAAACATGATGAAAGAAATTGAAGAGGACACAAAATATGAAAAGATATGTTCATGATTTGGAAGAATTAATATTGTTTAAATGTCATACTACCCAAAGTGATCTACAGATTCAATGCAATGTTTATCAAAATAAAAATGACATTCTTCACAGAAATAGAAAAAAAAATTCTAAAATTAATATGGAACCACAAGACCCCAAAGAGCAATTCTGAGCAAAAAGAACAAAGCTGGGGGCATCACATCTGACTGCAAAATATACTGCAAAGATATAGTAACCAAAGCAGCTTGGTACTGGCATAAAAACAGACACACAGACAAATGGAACAGGCTAGAGAATGCAGAAGCAAATCCACATATTTACAGCCACTTGATTTTTGAGAAAGGCACCCAGAACATGTATTGGGGAGAGAACAGTCTATTCAGTAAGTGGTACCAGGAAAACTGGATATTCATTTGCAGAAGAATAAAACTAGAGCCCTACCTCTTACCATGTACAAAAATCAAATCAAAATGGATTAAAGATTTAAATGTAAGACCTGAAGCTATGAAACTACTAGTAGAAAACGGAAATGCTTCAGGACATTGGTCTGGGCAATGATTTCTTGAGTCAAGACCTTAAAAGCACAGTCAACCAAAGCAAAAATTGACAAGTGAGATCACATCAAGCTAAAAAGTTTTTTCACAGCAAAGGAAACAATCAACAGAGCGAAGAGACAACATACAGAATGGGAGGAAATATTTGTAAACTATTCATCTGACAATAAATTAATATCCAGAATATATAAGGAACTCAATTCAATAGCCAAAAAAATCTGATTTAAAGATAGACAAAAGATCTGAATAGACATTCTCGAAAGAAGACATATAAATGTCCAACAGATAGTTGAAGAAGTGCTCAACATCACTAATCAGATTTAATCATTACACATTGTATGCTTGTATCAAAATATCACATATACCCCATAAATATGCATGACTATTATGTATCCATATATTTTTTAAAAAATTTGTATCATCTAGAGGTCCTGCTTTGAGGGTCCATCTATTAATACAATGCCATTTCCTGAAATGAGACAGAACTGTTTAACTGTACTGGCCCATTCACAGAAATAGGAGACTGGTTTAATGGGATCCTTTGCACTCAACTATTAACTCAATTTCTCCCTCCACAGCTGCCAACTCAGCTTTTAACATATGAAATTTCTAGGGAAGTTTCAAACGGGAATGTTGGTGCTCAAAGAATAACTACAAAAACTAGCTTTGACATGCTGAGAGGCCTTAGAAGGTGTCTCAGAACCAAGTTCCCGCTAAACTGTCTTGTTCACCCCACAAGTGCAGGGAGAGACTCTCTGGAATTCCCTTATCTGACCAAGAAAGCTTTTTTTCTAAAAGAAGTGCAATTGTCTTAAACCCCCTCTCTAGGGATCTTATCAAATAACCAGGAAAGATCAACCACAGAGAGAAGAGACTGGGAGTCATCACCACTCACAAACTTTTCATCTGTTTTTCTGAGGGCAGCTTTAGAGATTACCTGGGGACTTTTTCTGCATAATAAGACAACCTTTGTTCCTGTGCTGCTCTACTTCTCACTTTCCTGTAATGTCTGCCTCCCACCTCCCTGGTCCATTCATTCTCCCCAATTATTTGCTGCCCCTCAAAACAATTGCCAACATTCCCCATCTCCCCCAACCCCCGCCATGAAAAAGGGTATATAAGCTTCTGTACAGCACTGGGTTATTGGGTAATCATTCTGTGATGTCCCCGTGCTGTGAATGTTAAAATTAAATTTTGTATGCCTTTTCTCCTATTAAAAAAAAAAGTGTGTGATGGCTTGCACCCATAGTCCCACCCTCTTGGGAGGCTGAGGCAGTAGGATTGCTTGCGTTTAAGTCCAGCCTGGGAAACATAGCAAGACCTCCTCTCTTGAAGAAAAAAAAAAAAAAGAAAGAAAATCTTTTCCCCGTACATTGGAAACCAAGCATGTCTAGTCTCACCTCTGCTATTCAACAGTTCTAGCCAGTGCAAGAAAGGGAAATAAAAGACAAAGAGATTGGAAAGGAAGAAGTGAAACCATCCATATTTGCAGATAACATGGAACGTTATTTAGAAAATCCAAAAAAATACACAAACACTCCTCCTAGGACTAAAAAATGAGTTCAATGAGATCACAAGATACAAGATTAGCAAAAATCCGTACTAGCAACAAACACTTGAAAACCAAAATTTAAAAATACAGTTGTATTTTCAATCACTCAAAACAAAATGAAATACTTAGGTGTAAATCTAACAAAACAAGTACAATACTTTCATGCTGAAAATTATACTGATAGCAGAATTCAAAGAGCTATTAAGGTTATTAAGTATGAAATGTCTGATTTCCTTAAGTACTAAATTTGACAGTTGCTATGTCTAACATTTCACTTTGACCTTTCTTGTTTTATTTTTATTGTGAAGGTACATCCTCATTCTTGCAAACAAATGGTTTGGCTTATGATTATCTTTCAAATATTTTTTAGAGCAATTTTTGTGAAACCATGGATAAGTCAAAATTTCATGTTATTTTTGAATATGAATTCTGTTGTGGAACCAATGCTGCACAGACGGTTCAAAATATCAATCAAGTGTTTGGGAAGGATGTGGCTAATGAACACCCAGTCGGTTTGAGAAGTTCCATTCTGGTGATCCTGAAAATGAGTCATGTGGACGACCTGAGACCAAGGTGGATAATGATGAGTTGAAAACTGTGGTGGAAGTAAATCTATCTCAACCTACGCATGAATTAGCAGCAAGACTTGACATTACTATTCCAACAGTATTGGACCATTCGAAACAAATGGGCAAGGTAAAGAAGCTGGATAGATGGGTTCTGCATGAATCAAACCAGTGTCAGAAGAGAAAT
>CAUYSK010123739.1:0-93568 GCA_963575035.1 Avahi laniger
GAAAAACATGACGTGACAGACCATCCAAAGAACACAGGAGGGTCCCGTTCTCCGCTCCTTCTGAAGGCTCATGGTGAGTTACATGTGTGGTATTATTACTGCCTTGCAGTATAAACTTACCTGAGGACTCGGCACTGGCTAGATTAGGAATGATGGTGGGCATAGTTTAGCAGATTTTCATAAATATTTTATGTTTAAACATGAACACATGCAGGTAGCATCATCTATCTTAATGTTTGCTAATTTTCATTAAAAATGGGGAGTCGGGCTAATTCAGTGGCTTTAACTCTGCACATTAAAATCACCAATGGAAATTTTAAGACATCTATGATTTTAAGAAAGTATTCTAGTTGTTTCTAACTGCAGCCATGGTTGAGTATCACTGGGTTAGTTAATTTAACTTTTATGAGACTTTAATTTTTACCATTTATTAAAATAAATGATACGAAGAAAGAGTGAACTGTGATTTTGACTGTTGACTTATAACAGTTGCTTGGTTCCAAGGATACAGCTTTGTTGTTGAACTGATCAATGGACAAGTATTTGAAAGTACACAAAGTACCTGCTGCTATACTTAGGTATCATGTAGCTAAATGAGGAATGGAAGAGCAGTAGCCTAAAACCAAGGCTCTCCTGTACACTGGTTCTACAGAGGAAAGTTGATTCCATTTAAAAAATAGCCTGGCTTATTGTTAAAAAAATGGGATTTAAAAGTAGGGGAATATAGTGCAGTGTATGTTATACTATTACAAATTATTAGTGTTTGGGGGAACTTTCTTTATTTGGTACCTTCCCTTTATATTCTCCAGAGTTATCCATTGTAGTAGAGTTTCTGTAAATATCACCACAGTTCAGCTTGAAAACAAATTTATCGTTGTTAATTTGTATCTACTCATGTTGTAGCTCCAGTTTGGCAGCAATTGGATTCAGAAATAATGCACCTGTTTTTCATTGCTTTTTGGAGCGAGATATGAGAGGATTCTGAAATAATTGCAGACAAGCTGTATTAATATAACGGTTAAGAATAGAGTTGCTAAAGCCAGATAGGGCTTGTATCCTGACTTTGTAACCTTGGACAAACTGCTTAACCTTTCTGTGCTTTAGTTTCCTAATAATTGTAACTGCATCATAGGATTGCTGTAAAGATGAATTAGATAAATACGCGTAAAGCACGTAGGGCAGCACGTAATAGGAGCTACGGAAGTGTCAGATGTTAGCAGTAGTAGTGGTGGTAAAGCTATGATGTGTTTGGTCTTTTGAGGTTGTGCTTATGTCAGATGAACGTATTTTGCTGCTTTTCATATTTTGGCCTGGTCACTTAAAAAACAGCCTGATCAATTTGTGATGTTGGCCACTGTATGTTTCTCACCCGTAGGTGCCCTGATGTTTGTGGCATGGATGAGTGCTGTTAGCGCAGGTGTTCTGGTTGCCAGGTTCTTCAAACCTGTTTGGTCAAGAGCTTTCTTCCTTGGTGAAGCAGTCTGGTTTCAGGTAGGTGGCGGGGGGAAAGGTTTAATGCAATTTTTGTATTATTTCAACATTGCAACGTGAAAACATGAAGAGTGTATACGCGTGTGTGTGCGTTTTACGGTTACGGTTGTTGTAGGTTTGGGATCCTCTTTTTTCCCTTTAGTTTCCTTGACCAGTTGAGAGCAGACATAAGATGCTTATGGAGATCAGAATGCAGACAGCTTTATGAAGAGTCAGCCTGAATCGGAGATTCCATCAGGGCCACGTGTGTCCCTTTGTCGCAAAGACTTTGTGACCTGAACGATCCTTGCTTATACTTCTTTGTATGGGGGGAGACGTGGGAAGAGTATTTACCCGCTGTGCTGAGTAAAGATGGATCGAGGAAGGCAGGGTACAGAGGAAGGAGGCGAACCTGCTTGGTGGGCCACTGAATGCTGGATTGTCACTCACTCGTCAGGCAGGTCCATCTGTCTCCTGTGTGTGTGGGAAGAAAAACTGAAAATCTTTTTTCTTTTTAAAAAAAAATTAAAATTTTTATTTATTTTGTTATTTAAGCTCATTCCTGCTTTAGGAGAAAGTGTTCTTTTTCATACTGCCTCCTCCCATGGGATGGGAGGCAGTCTCCCAACAGGAACATAAGCAAGAGCCAATAACTACCCTTCAAAACAGAGCAAAACAAACCTCTCTCATGGGTTATGGAGTATAGATACCTGCACATATAGTGGAAGATCAGTGAGTATGTGTTGAGTTAGCATGTACATGCCTGCTCGCAGAAAATAGTATTGCATATTGGAACAGCTTTGATTTTGTAAGAGGGTATCCTTGACACTTCATATAAATTTGTAGCTTTTGAGTTTTACCTTATGTGACCTCATTTCACACTGTTGTCTGGCAAAGCCAATATGTTTTATTTGTTCTCTCTACTGCTACAAGCCTTACTCCTGTCTGTCTTTGCCTCTGGTTTTGTATGTGTGCACTTTCTTGCTTGGACTCACTCGCGTGCTCTCTCTCTTTCTGTCTCTCTCTCTCTCTCTCATCTGCTCATGTGGAAGACTAGAAGACTTCCCAACTGGAAGACTCTTTGTCTTCTCTTTATCAATTCAAATCCTCTATTGCCTTTACAACGATGGTATATACACACACATATACATGATACTTTTATATTTCTCTCTCTCTATATGCATGTATATATATGCACACATATATATGTAGGGTGATATATGGTGACTGTATATCCCACTTTTTCCAGGATAGTTTTAGTTTACACCAGTTAGCCTGGCACAATGCATTAACAGTGCCGATTTTCACACTTAATATTCTCTTGACTTATATCATGAATTATACATTTTATATATTTTTCTCTTATCTACTCAGTTATATCTGAGGCTCCTCAGAAGACAGTATTTTTTGTTTCCTTGCTGTCTTATTGCACCTTGTAGAGCACTGTACTTGGTGGTGGAGCTCAATAAATGTCTTCGGAAGGAAATGAAGGGCTTGCTTGGCAAAGCAGTGTGCTCTGCGTGTGAGACATCCACTCCTGCTGCTCTGTGCACGTGAATTCTTGGCAAACACTTTTAAATGATGAGGATGGCAGCTTAGGGTTTTCTTTAAAGTTTAGGGTTATATTAAAATTTTTTTTAACTGATCACAAACTGTGATTAGATGTCAGTTGAGCCAGATGTGGTGGTATGCACCTGTAGTCCCAGCTACCTTGAGGCCAGGAGTTTGAGGCCAGCGTGGGCAACATAGTGAGATGCTACCGCTAAAACAAGCAAGCAAACAAACAAACAAAAAATGAATGCATGCCTTCAGTGAGTCTTACCCCATGACCTTTTCCCCATTGTAACGCCAACTCCTTTCTCTTATGTAGCCGTCTTCTCACTTTATCATTCCAACTTGCAGGTGCACCGGACGCTCATGCTCACTACCTCTGCCCTCACCTGCGTTGCTTTTGTTTTGCCTTTTATATACAGAGGAGGCTGGAGTTGGGTGAGTGTATCCTAAACAGGATGCTTTTATAGAAATCCATTTTGATGTCAAAGTAGATTGCTGTTTTATTTTCAAATGATGGGTGAAATATTTCTGCATGTATTCCTCTTTCTTTTTGAATCATCTGATGACTCTTTCTCACACAGAGGTGAGGGCTAGAATGAGGATGCAAGTGCAGATTACTTAGTAATGAAATGTATTTTTAGGCTGCATCAAATGTTGTATGCACACTATAGCTTTAGGAAATTTTTCCCACTATAGCATGGTGAAAATTCAGTGTGATGTCTAAGGAACATGAGCAATGTAAGTGGTTTTTCTCTAACTAGTACTATGATTGCCACTAAGCTAACGTAAGTTGCATTTCTGCTATGTGACCAGCTGTGCTAAGTGCTTTACATGTGTTGTTGAATTTAAATCTCAAATAAAGTAGGTATTGGTAATAATCCCATGTCACAAATGAAGAATCTGAAGCTTATTCCCAAATGTTTATCTCCAGCCCAGAGCTCTCCCCTGGCTTGAGGCTTACACATCTAGCTCAAGTTGCACCCAGGACCCCAAATTGCATGTCTAAGACATCAAGCTTAACGTGTTCAAAATGGAATTCCTGATTTTTTTTCCCATCCTGCTCTACCTTCCATGAGTCCCATGGTAGCTGTTGTAATTCCATCTTTAGACCAAAACCTTGGAATCATCCTTAGCTGTGTTCTCTTGCACATCCCACATCAGGTCCATTGGGAAACCCTGCTGGCTCTGCACTGAAGGTGCAGCCACGGCCACCACTGCTCACGGCCGTCGCCGACACTGCTGCGTGGGCTCGAACCACCATCATCTTTTCCCTGACACTGCAGTAGCCACCTAACTGGTCTTTCCCCTTAAGCCCTCACT
Organism: Avahi laniger; assembly: GCA_963575035.1. Lineage (NCBI taxonomy): Eukaryota > Metazoa > Chordata > Mammalia > Primates > Indriidae > Avahi > Avahi laniger. The sequence goes on from CAUYSK010123739.1 coordinate 4,345, forward strand.
CACGTGCAGCTGTTTTCAACAAAGAAGGCAGAGTGATTTTCTAAAAATGTAAATCAGATCATGTAATTCCTGTGTCTCTCGATTTTGCTCAGAGTAAAAGCCAAAGCTCCTCCAGTGACCTCCACGACTGGGCTCCCAGTCACTCTCTGACTGGCCTCTGCCCCGTCTGGTCTGGCGCGTCCCCTCCACTCTGGCCTCTGCTGGTCTGCAAACCCGCCGGGCACGCCCCTTCTTTGTCTTCCCACAGAGATTCTTCCTTCTGCCTGGCACATGCTTCCTTCACTCCCTCACTTCCCCAAGTCTCTGCTCAAATCGCAGCCTTTCAAGGGGCCGCAGCCTTGACCTTATGCCATTTCACGTATTTTATTTACGATATTTTTTCTTTGTCTGTTTTCCCACACTAGTACGGCCAGCTCTGTGAGAGCTGGGATATCCATTGGTATGTTCACGAGTATATTCCAAGTACCCAGAACAGATTCTAGGACATAGCAGGGACTCTGCTTTGTAAACATTTAGTGAATAAGTGAACAAGGCTTATTGAAAATAAGTGACATACCTAAGTTCAGAGCCTGTACTTCCCAGACACTGTTTCAGTTTTATAGCTAGTCAGAATTTGATATCTAAATTGGATAGTTCAGAATCTGGGCTTGTGTCACAGGAATAAGATTGATGAGTCTTGGGTCACAGATATTAGTAGTGAACCTCCCTCCTGCTTTTTATTTTTTTAAAAAGAATCTTAAGGATAATCAACCCCCTACTTTTTAGGTAGTTCATGCATCATTAACCTATTTATTTTAAAGGAAATTATGAAGATTTTATGACATGAACTGAGACATCGGAACCTTATTTTACCCAGGTGTTCAGGGCAAAGTTAACACTTATTTTGTAATTGTGTAGTTTATAGTCTTTGCAGTTTATGAGTAGGATAGTATAAAGGTTAAGAACACTGTTCTACAGCCGGACTGCTTAGATTCAAATCCTGGGACACCTTGGGCGAGTTACTTAACTTCTCTGTCTCTTAGATGACTCACCTGAAAAACGGGGATAGTGTAGTATCTAGGCCTTCTGTGAGGATTGGGAGTTAGTTAACTGAAAGTGTTTAGGACAATTCCAGTACATTCTAAGCACATACAAGAATTTTGTTGTTGTTGCCGTTTTGTTTTTTATCAGATAGAAGCCCTGTATGTCTCCACAGTCACGGTTATAATTTTATCCATGTACGACTGAGTCCTATTTACAAAGACTTCCTGTCATGGCTTAGAGACCATTATGTCCCCATTTCTAGGTCACAGATTTATGGCCAACCTGAGCACGAGGGTCAGTGTAACAGACTGTAGTATCCTTCCATCCGAACATGTCGCGGGTTAGAGCATCTTCTTTGCTCTTAAGTGTTGAAGTGAGATCGTCACACACGGTGGTCTTACCCAGCTGTCTACCCTTCGAGCAGGTGCACAGCATCGCTAAGGGAGGAGTGTGGCAGACACTGCTGAGATACTGTGTCGATGTTTTTTCCTGGGTTAGATCTTCATTCTGAACAGAGGAGATAATCTTTTAATACAGTGGCTATACAGGTTACTCACTGAATCAACAAACACTTATTGAGTGACTAAGATTCTGTTAAGCTCCAGGGTTCCAGGGAATCATATAGATCCCACAGCTTAGGGAAACCCAGAGGTCTAAACAAATCATTATAATACATTGGAATGATTGCTCTTGACACGTGGACGCTAACTAGCCCCAGCTGGGCTGGGAATGACTGCCCTGGTGTCGTGGGCACTCACCTAACATCCTGATGGGGGAGAGAGGCATTCGTACGTGAACTCTGCCACCACCCATTTGCACACTGTGTGGCCTTGGACGCAGCACTTGATATCTCTGAGCCTCAGTTCCCTGATTCGTAAAACTGGGATATTGGTAACCCATTGTCAAGCATTGTAGTGAGAATTAGTACTGTGTGTACAGAACATGCCTGGCATAAAGTGTATACTCGGTAAATGTTGCCTATTATTATCAACATCATTATCGAATGTTTGAAGCCATGGAAAAACTCTAAGAATACATCTGTGTGTGCTATTTTTAACTGGAGGATTTAAATTGATGAGAGAGGTCGAGACCTTTAAAACAACGTGGCTCTGTTTAGCATGCAGGTTACCACCCGTTCCTCGGCTGCACAGTGATGACTTTAGCAGTTCTCCAGCCTCTTCTGGCAGCCTGCAGGCCGCCTTTACATGACCCGAGGTACTTCCAGCTTCTCTATATAAATGCTCTCTTAATGTGGATATCCCTAGTTGGCAAAATCATCCCTTTTCAAGTGGAAGCATTTTGCATTTTATAAAATTCAGTGATAAATCGTAGTTACTTTGAAAGCCTTTAAAATGTATTTCAGATATCTGATTCCCAGGCAATACGGGCAATTGCATGCTTTTTATTCTCTTGGGAATTAATTGTAGTCCACTTGCTTTTGAGAATACTGACTGGTTCTTTATTTTGGTAGAAGGCAAATGTTTAACTGGACTCATTGGAGTATAGGAACAGCTGCTAGAATAATAGCAGGTAAGTAATGGAGATGCCACTTATTCCTTTATAATTGCTGGTTGTTTATATAGCAAACTGTAATTTGGCTTAAATGATTTTTAGATGCATTAGTAATTGGAGTAATTGGTTGTTGAGGAGAAATCAGCCTTAAACATTGAAATCCAGAAAGTAATTTCTAGAGGTAACTATTTAAGTCATTATTTCAGTTTTAAGTTTAAGGTTTTTAAAATGACTTTAAAACTCTCCTTTTAGGACTTTTTTTTTTTTTTAGCATTTGCCTTTCCCAGCAGAATAAGCTATACTGATGGCCAAACATTTGAGTGACTCAAGTTGAGGGACATTTGTGAGTTGTGTCGAGGGAGACTGTTGAGTCTAAGCCCTCTGTTCTAGGTCCTTGCCATGGAGCTTGTATCTTCCAGGGTAGGGTGGCTTTCCAAAGTCAAGTATGATTATCCAGCACATTTCGATGCCTTATGTAATAAATACCTAAGCAGGCAGCTCCTACCCTGGCGTCGCTGCAGTCTGTGGGATTCTTTGTGAAAGAGGGAGTACGATCTGCTACGGTTTCCATACTTTTCTCCCTTTCTGCTTTGCAGTTTTAAAGCTTTCTGGAAAGTTTAGGTGCCTCTTTTTTTAACAATTGGTAGATCAAATTATAATTTCCCATCTTGTCCTATCTAGCTTCACAATAAAAAAGACTAAATTAACTATTTGGTCTTAAATATTGATCTTATTTATCTCATAAACTCTTTGTTGATACAATACACAAACAAGCACACACTTAAGTCCCTTGGTGGGGACTACATTTGAACATGTATTTTTTTCTCTTAACATTAGTGGCAGCAATATTCCTGGGAATGGATTTACCGGGATTGAATCTTCCTTATCCACGGAAAACCTATGCGATGATTGGATTTGTAGCCTGGCACGTCGGGACTGAGATTATTCTGGAGATACATGCTTATCGACTCTCTCGAAAAGGTAACCTGCTGAAAAAGCCATGTTATGTAGAATCATGTTTATACAAACTGTTGGAAAATAATTAGTTGCTTGATACTAATAGTTGACCATTATGCGGTAGCTCATTAAAAAAATTTCTGTTATGATTATTCAGCCGGTGGTAGAAATTTTCTGCTTTTGTTTTTTACACGGCTTAGCATTAGAATTTGTGAGTAAAAATATAAAGGAAGTGTTTTAGCTTTTAGGGAAGAAGTCTTTTACTTTGAATCCTTGTCTGCCTTGGAGCCCATACAGACTGGGAACTCTGCCCGGAATGAGGGAACCCTGAGATGGAGGAAGAAGAGACTCAAAGTTATTGTAACACAGGGCAGAGCTGCGGACAATTTTTACCTATTTCTCAAGCTTACTGTGTGCTATCACTCAGGTTGCCATGTACATAACCGTATAGCTAGCTGGGGAGCAAGCCAGACAGGAAGGACTTACATTGTGCGCTCTACGGCAAGCTCTGTTTCGGGCTCAGAGCCAGGCAGCTCAAGACAGTATAGCCACCATTCACAGTGGAGAAATCAGTAGACAGTGGTGACATTTTAAACTCAGCTAAGTGTTGTCTGTGTCCTATCTGGTTTTCAGCCCTCAAAATAAGTGAAGGTGGCCTTCTAAAAAAAAACTGTTTGTTGTCCAGCGTATGTGCTGTGAGCCCAGGAGCCTGAGTGGCTTTTAGGAGCTGAGTAGCAAGTATCTGTCCCAACACTTTTGGTTCTTGAAGGTTATATACATGGAGCTTTTGATGACCACTGAATTACGGCTTACTGTTTGAAATACTATGTTCTTAAAACTTGGATTGTTAGCATATGTTAATTAGCTTGATTTAGCTATTTCACAATGTATATAAATATCAAAACATCATGTTATACACCATAAATACCTGCAGCTTTTATTTGTCAATTAAAAAACCCAAAAAACTTATATTGTGCGGACTTGGAGGTGGTGTTTATTGAATAAAATGGGGCCTATTTATGTTGCTTGACAAAGACTCGCTATAGCCAGCTTGTCCCAATTTGTGAGAGTGTTAAGTATTTAGGAAGTTTACAACATTTAGTAGCTTGAAATGGGAGAATTTACACCTTGAAAACTGATGAATACAACAAATCAGGTGTTTTTTTTTTTTAAGTTAGTTTACCTTTAGAACACTGTTCTTACAAACTTACGTTATTATTCTTGACAGTTGAAATATTGGATGATGTTAGAATTCAGATCCTTCAGTCATTTACTGTAGCCGAAGCAGAGGTAAGTCCTTTTCTTCTTTATGGACATAACCTTAAGGTGGTACTTTTTCTCATATCTCAATTTTTTTTCAGGGTCATACTTTTAAAAAGGTGGTCTTGGCAATTTATGTCTGTGGGAATGTGACTTTTCTCATCATATTCCTATCTGCAATCAGCCATCTCTGAGCAAGGAGAGACCTTGGCTTTTGCGGGCCAGGTAATAGTCATCATCAAACCAAAGAAACTTGAAGCCTGTGCTGACTCCTGGAGCATATCTGTGAATTTACAGAGGAATCCTGAAATCCGGTCGTTAGAGATCAACATTCAAGAGGGTCATGTAGACGAGAAGCTGACGTCAGACTCTTATGCTAATTCTGGACCTTAAAGGGAAGGTTGTACTTGAGGAGAAAAGACTCTTCAATATTCCACGTCAAGATTTTAAGAGTGTTAGTATTTAAAAAAATAAACAAGAACAATTTAGAAAAACAAAACAGACGTTACCAGGATAAAAAGGAGATTGCATTAAAGTATACATATTTTGGACTACAAAGTTGCTGTGATAACTTCAAGAAAACATTTATGGCCTGGCGCGGTGGCTCACGCCTGTAATCCTAGCACTCTGGGAGACCGAGGCGGGCGGATTGTTTGAGCTCAGGAGTTGGAGACCAGCCTGAGCAAGAGCGAGACCCCCGTCTTTACTAAAATCAGAAAGAAATTAATTGGACAACTAAAAATATATAGAAAAAATTAGCCGGGCATGGTGGCGCATGTCTGTAGTCCCAACTACTCGGGAGGCTGAGGCAGGAGGATCGCTTGAGCCCAGGAGTTTGAGGTTGCTGTGAGCTAGGCTGACGCCACGGCACTCTAGTCTGGGCAACACAGTGAGACTCTGTCTCAAAAAAAAAAAAAAAAAAAAAGAAAACATTTATTTTTACTAGTTTATCTGAATGGTCTTTGGACTTTTTAAATAGAAACTATGTTTTTCAGTCCAGTTTCATACATGTTCTTTGCTCTGTGTATTTTGGTACTTCTCTGGTAAAGGTCAAAGTGGGGCTGACACAATTGTGGGTTTTATTGACATTCGAATGTATTATAAATATCATAATTTCTTTCTTAGAAATGAAATGCAAGTATGCATCTTCTGATTAAAGGCCTTCTTTATACATTCAGCTACAAAGCTAAAGTGTCATTTTTATATGTTAACTGTTTTGACCATAAAATTTAAGTCCTTCCAGCATTTGTAGACTTACATTTCAAAATTTGATAAAACTCACCCTTGTGAATATATCTAACAACTGTTCTCTTTCTTTGTAAAAGTAATATGGGTGGTTCTGTTTTGTTAGACATTCCTGATGCTCTAATGAATCAAAATAGTTAGCGTATTTTCCTTCTTATTCCATTAATTTATCTTCTATTTTATGGCTGGGTCTCATATTTGCTATGTGGACTTCTAGCCAGTGGGTGGCGCTGTAATACCAAGGTATGTATTTGTTCTGTTTCCTTGTGCTGATTCATTTTTAGTATTTAGATAACATCATGGGATGGTGTTTCCCTTGAATTCCAACTCTTCTTAATCTTTATTTGAAAAATTTTTGTATTTTTTTTATTGGGTCAGGTTACTGGTTAGAAACTCAAATTAGGGATTGCTGTTCTTGTTTTCTAGTTTCATTTCTGCTTGTTTTCTAACCGTGATTATTTGTACCAATTGTTTGATATTTCCTTTTACGTTCCCCTGACCTTGTAACAAATGAATACAACCGTCTTAGGCAAAGGAAACAAGCAAAACTGGAAATTTTTAAAATAAAAAAAATGTTCCGAGAGTCATACTTTATTTCCTTAGGTATTCTTTCCGATTATATTATAGTTTCTGCTTGGCCCAAGAACCTAATTTCTATATGACATGAATAATGGCCTCGGCTGTGTATCCTACATCTTTTACTGGGCAAAATGATGTGGAAGTTTTGTTTTTATTACTTATATAGGTTTATCATAAGTAGCTTAGGACTTAGATATGAACTTTCTATGTTCATATTCTATAGGTGCCATAGTATTTACAGTCTAAACTTTCCTTTTGAATGTCTTTATTTTTTAAAACACTTAGTACAGAAAATTCAATATATACTAAAATGTTTTCCTCCAGTTTTCCGCTATAAGGGGCTTAAAGGTTAATAAATTTCTTCTAATAAGTTATATTCTGTATCTGACAAGGAAAAATTCTTTGAAGGAAAAGATGAGCCTTGTTGTGTTTGATTTTCAAATACGTGAGCTTGCTGGATTTGCAGTGTTGAGGCTAAGATATTTTAACTTTTTCTTTTTTACTGATTCATATGTTGGCACTATTTTGATACTTAATCAACTGACATACAGAGTTGTATGCCTTTGTCATTTAATCTTAATAGACCAAACCTTTTCATTAAATTCTCCAAATTATGATTCTTCTGCTATGGGTGATCGGTATCCACAAACTACAAATGCTTGTTCTTCACTCCTTTCGGTTTTTCTTCTTTCTGTAATAAACAATGTGAGTACCTTTTAAAATATTATTGCTTTTGATAGGAGTGACTGTTAAACTATATGCTTTTATATCTTTAGCAATGTTGCCAAAAACCGTGAGCAAAATCATAAATTTTCTTTGTAAAGAAGGGATGCTCTACAAAATAAAGATAAGCACTTTTTGGAAAAAATGAAACAAATTCTCAAAAATTACGGTTGGGGTAGCATTCATACCTGAGGCTATTTTTGTTTTTATTATTTTCTGGTCTGTGGAAATCAATCTTAAGGGCAAAGGTAGTCTACAGCATGAGTTAGCAAATAAATGAATCAAATTCACTTTAGTGCTTACTTGGTTTTTGTCAGGAGTTTTGGCTAATGTGGGTTAAGCGACACCTCATCCCTTCCCCACCCTGCCCTCATCCAGGATGCGGTGGGAAAAGACAAATGCAGCAGGTGCCAAGTAGGAAGCTCTGGGCACACGTAGGTTTTGGCTGAAGTTGGATTTATCTGTATACTCCGGTGAGGCAGATTAAAAAAAAAAAAAAAAGAACAAAGGTCCTTGTATAGGTGGGAATGAAAGAAAAGATTCTTTTAAGCTTTTTTAAAATTGAATTAGAATGCTCGCTGTTCCTGTCCACATCCTGCTTCTTTCTTCCTTGCCCATCCTCCACCAAGCTTGTCTCTGCACCCAGGTCACTGATGGTCACCAGCCTAGAATGCCCTTTCTGTTCTTCTCTTCCTAACAATAGCTAGTTTATCAAGTTCAGCTCAAGTTCTTTTTTTCTCCTCGGAGCCTTGCCTCAGTCTATCAACACACATCTCTCCTTGTGCTGACCATATTTATAAATCGGACGGGAGGCAGCTGATCCCATACATACAGAAGGATGGGGAGTTGGAAGACTTGAATGTGCATGTTTGCTTGTTGATTTATAAGCCACGGTCCTTGGGCAGGTCACTTATCTTCTCTGGGTCCCATTCTTCCACCTGCAAAGCCATCTCACAGGGTAGCTGTGAAGACTGAATGAAGCGATGGCAGCAAAAAACGCTTGCTTTGTGCATGTCATTGGTGATGTTCTTGCCATCTGATTACAGTGATAAACTTGAATCATTTTGCATGTAAAATATACATTTATCATTTTATAAAAAAATTGATGTTCATACCGAAACATGCTAAATAAAATAAACCAGACACAAAAGGACAACTATTCTATGATTCCACTTATATGTGGTACCTATGGTAGTCAAATTTATAGAGACAGAAAGTAGAATGGTGGTTACCAGCGGCTAGGAGGAGAAGGGAATGGGAAGTTAGTGTTTAATGGGATCAGAGTTTCAGTTAGGGAAGATGAGAAAGTTCTGGACATGGATGGTGTGCAAACTAACTAAATGTCTGTCATCTGGTGAATGGGTAAACAAGATCTATATTCATACACTGAAATACTATTTGGCAATAAAAAGGAATGAAGTACTGAAATGTGCTACAACGTGGATGAATCCTGAGAAATTTATTCTAACTGAAAGAAGACAGCCACGAAAGCCACAAGTGGTATGATGCTTCTCAACTCTGTAAACATAGTCCCCCCTCATCCATGGGGGATATGTTGCAAAACCTCCAGTGGATGTCTGAAACTGTGGAAAGTACCAAACCCTGTATGTATTATCTGTTTTCCTGTAAACACATACCTATGGTAAAGTTGAATTTATAAATTAGACACAGTAAGAGATTAGGAAAAATACCTAATAATGAAATAGAACAATTATAACAATATGCCAACATCACTGTTTTTGTGCTTTGGGGCCGTTATTAAGTAAAATAAGGGTTACTTGAAAACAAATCCTGGGATACAGCCACAGTCGATCAGACAGCCGAGATGGCTGTTAAGTAACGAACAGGCAGGTGCTGTATACAGCATGGATACGCTGCACAAAGGGTGATTTACATTCCAGGCAGCACAGAGCAGGATGTCACAAGTTTTTATCATGCTACTAAGAACGATGTGCAATTTAGAACTTATGAATTGTTTATTTCTGGAATTTTCCATTTAATATTTTTGGACCACAGTTGACTATGGGCAAATGAAACTGCACAAAGCAAAACCACAGGTAAGCGGGGACTACTGTAAATGCTATTGAACTCTATGGTATGTGCACAGTAAAGAGTTTGTTAAAAAATTAAAGGCAGGTGCAAGTAGTGCCCCTCCATGGCTTCCACAGGCAGACCTAGCCACCACCGCTGTGTTCTGGGTCATGCTCTATTTCTTAGCGCTGGGTCTAAGGTCCTTGAAAGAACAAAGGCCACACTTTAGCCATATCTCACTTTGGTATAATTCTGTGGTAGCTAGGTGGCCTTGAATTGGATGCTCACAAACTCACTCAACACACACTTACTGGGCACATACCCTGTGATAGACGCTGTGTTGGGCACTGGGATTGGATAAAAAGATGGCACAGATGTTAACCCTGCCCTCCAGGTGCTCTCAGCCTAGAATCACAGTGAATATAATAATATATTTAAATCATAATAGTAAGCAATAGAGGGAGATGATGATGACGCATCTCCCTTCAAGACAAAACTCACCATTGAGATGGAAGGCGTGCAGTTAGCTGGCAGCACCCAGCTGCCGTACCTTGAGGATTGAGAGCATGCTCTTCCCAACCAATGAAGAGCACAGCCAGGCTACTCAGGCCCTATCATTCCCACCCAACATGGGACTCCTTCAATGGGCAGCCTGCTCTGGGGCTCCCTGATAATTTTGTCAGGTCTGCGTTATGGTGAGAGGCTCTTCCTGCCCACTCTTGCTTCCTCCCATTTATCCTTCATCACTCCCCACTCCAAAACACCTTTCAAATTCTAAAAAAAAAAAAAAAAAAAAAAGTTAAAGAAAGGAGTAGACATTTCCATAATCACAGTTGGAGATTTCAACATTCTTCTCTAAGCAATTAATAGAACAACTAGAAAAAAAAAACACATCAATATGGACATGAACAATGCATAAAAGTAATTAGGAAACAGTTTGAATAGAATTAAAATGAAAATAAAATATTTCAAAATGTGTTATATGCAAAGTAGTGTTTAGCATTGTATTGTCAAATAGAGTAGCTGCTAGCCATGTGTAGTTAATTAAATTAAAAATTTAGATCCTTAGATTCAAGTGCTCAGTAGCCACACATGGCTAATAGCTACTGTATTTAACAACACAAAATAAACATTTCCATCATCACTGGAAGTTCTCTCAAACAATGCTTGCTTAGAGGGAAATGTAATGCCTTAAATGATTACTGTAGTAGAAAAGAAAGATTTAAAATCCATAATCTAAGTTTTTATCTTAAAAAAGAAACAATGAAATAAACAAAAGGTAAGTAGAAGGAAACTATAAAGATAAGAATAGAAATCAATAAACATAAAATGGACAAGTTATAGGGAAAAATCACTGAAACAAAATCTGATTCTTAATAGATATAAATAAAATTGGTAAGCATTTAGCTAGACGGTCAAGAAGAGAGACAAGATGATGCAAATTACAAATATGAGGAATAAAAAGGGACAATGCTATAGATCCTGCAGACTTTTAAAAAAATTAGAAAACATTATGAATGAGTTCATGTCAATAAATTTGACATGATAATCTAAATGGAAGGATTTCTTGAAAGACAAAAATTGCCAAAACTGATCTAAGAAAAAGCAGAAAAAAAAATATAATAGTCCTATATCAATTAAAAGATTATATTTGCAAAAGACCACATGGAATTTCAAGGGACTGTGAATAGCCAAAACAATCTTGAAAAAGAAAGAATAAAGTTCAGAAAAAAATACAAAAAATTATGCATAATAATTCAAAAATCAGAAACCAGTACCTGATTTTTGAATTATCATACATACAATTATCAAGATAGTGTGGTACTGGCATAAAGACAGACATAGACCAGTGGAAAGAATTGAGAATCCTGAAATAAGCTGTCTCATGTATGGTCAGATGATCTTTGATAAGGGTGCCAAGACTACTCAGTGGGGAAAGGACAATCTCTTCAACAAAATGGTATTAGGAAAACTGAATATCTAAATACAAAAGAAAGAAATTGGATCCTTACCCATCATATACAAAAATTAACTCAAAATGGATTAAAGACTAAACTTAAGACCTGAAACTGTACAACTAGAAGAAAACATAAGGGAAAACCTTCATGACATTGGATTTAGTGATGATATATTGGATATGACACCAAAAGGCATAGGCAACAAAAGCGAAAATGGACAAATGGGACTACATCCAAATGGACTACTACTCAAAAACTTTTGTGCATCAAAGGAAACAGAGTGAAAAGTCAACCCACAGAATGGGAGAAAATATTTGCAAATCATATATCTGATAATGTGTTAATATCTATCTAGAATATATAAAGAACTCCTACAACTCAACAACTAATAACCAAATTAAAAAGTAGGCAAAGGATTGAATAGACAATTCTCAAAAAAGAAAAAATATGGCCAACAAGAATATAAAAAGATGTTCAACATCATTAGTAATTAGAGAAATGCAAATCAAAACCATGATGAGATATCACCTCATATCCATTAGGATGGCCACTATGAAAACACAGAAAATCAAAAGTGTTGGTGAGGATGTGGAGAAATTTATATTGTTGGATTGAGCATTATTGTAGGAATGTAAAATTGTGCAGCTGGTTATGGAAAATGGTATGGAAGTCCCTCAAAAAATTAAAAGTAGAATTACCACCTGATCTAGCAACTGCACTTCTGGATATATATCCAAAAGAATTGAGAGTGGGATCTCTAAGGGATATTTGCACACCATGTTCACTGCGGTAATATTCACAATAGCCAAGAGGCCAAAGCAATTCAAATGCTCATGTACGGATGAAGAAAATGTGTGTGTGTGTGTGTGTGTGTGTGTGTGTGTGTGTGTGTGTCTGTATAATAGAATATTTTTCAGCCTTAAAAAATAAGGAAATTCTGTCACATGCTACAACATGGATGAACCTTGAGCACATGATGCTAAGTGAAATAAACCAGCCACACACACACACACAAATACTATAGGATTACACTCATATGAGGTCCTGAAAGTAGTAAAATTCAGAAACAAAGTAGAACAGTGGTTGTCAGGAAATGGGCAGGAGGGGGAAAAAGGGAGATGATGTTCAATGGGTCTAGAATTTCAGTTTTGCAAGATGAAAAAGTTCTGGGGACCTGTTGCACTACAATGTGAATATACTTAACACTATTGAACTATACACCTGAAATGGTTAAGACGGTACATTTTACATAATATAGTTTAACCACAATTAAAAATAAAAATATAAAAGATTGTTTTGTAATTAAAAAAACTTCCCAGAAAGGAAACTTCAGACCCAGACTGCTTCACTGGTGAATTGAAGCAAACATTTGAGGAAGAACTAATATTAAGAATACACAAATTTTTCAGAAAGCAGAGCAGTGGGAAACAGTACCCAGCTAATTTTATAAGGCTATTATTACCCTTATACTGAACCTAAACAAAAACATCAAATGAAAAGGAAACTATCGACAATATTCCTCATGATTAAGGACACAAAGATCCTTAATCAAAAAAATCCTTAATGAAATATTAGCAAATTAAATCCAGCACCTTACACAAAGGTTAGTCAAGACCAAGTGAGGGGAAGGAGGGGCAAGATGGTAGGAGAGAAAAACCTCCAGCTAGAGTGTCTCTGCAAGAAAGACAGATTTTAGAAGAACGTGAAAAAAAATAAACAGGCAGACAAACATAGATCGGTCGAGGGTTGGAAGGAAGGGTGCCTGAAACTACAGGAGAATACACAGGAAGAAGTTGCAGAGGAGAACTGGAAGGAGAAAGGCCCCTGAAAGGCTTGGAGACCAGCGACAAGGGCAGGTGGAGCAGATAACTTTCCCCTCTCTTGCATCTCGGACTGCTGGTGGGCTCGTGAGCAGTTGGAGAGACCTGCCAAGACCAGCTCAGAGATGGCCGCCACCAGTAAGCAGTGAGCCTCTTGTGGACAGAGCACCAGGCTCCCAGCTCCCTCAAGGCACCTCCTGGCCACAGACCTGAGCTGATCGGCAGAAGCCATATTGCTTCATTCTTCCCTTACCCTTCCGTACCCACGGCCGAAGAGAGAAACAATTTAGCTGCCACCTGGAGGCATTTGCTGGGAACAAGACCTTTCCTTTTAGGGTCCTACAGCAGACTAAGGGGTACTCAGACTGTGAGCTCCCTACCCACGAGCCCTCCCAGGTGCTGCTTGCCTGGTGACTTCAGGAGGGTGGGGAAAATCCTGAGGCAGAGAGACATCTATCCAGCCTGGGCACCCAGTGGGTGACTTGAGACCAGTACTCCTCTCCCTGGCAGAATCAGGGATTGATCTCCAGGGCTCAGGGGACAGGACTGCAGATGAGGTGCTGTACACCCAGGTCTCGATCACATTGCCCCAGGGCACAGAAGGGATATTTGTGAATGAGCCTACTGAGCTGTGTGTGCCTTCAGGGGCAGAGCAGCATGCTTGAGGAGCAACTCTCCTCCCATGAGAGGGCTGTGCTCTCAGTTCAGGCTGCGATCCTGGCCAGCGAACCTCCTGGCCCACATCATAGCCAGGGAAGATCCACTGGCTTGAGGTCCTGCCTGCTGGCAGAGGCCTGGTAGAAACTGTGGAACAGGGGAGGACGGAAATGAGTGAAGCCTGCTCCGGACTGCAGGTCTCAAACAGCCCCACCCCACATGTAGATTTTTTGGCTGAGTGGGGCTATTTCAGCCCCTTCCTTTTGCCCAGAAGCAGAGAACAGACATTTGACCGCTGCCAACAGCATTTGTGGTACTTGAGGGCAGGCTCACCCAACCCAGCTCTGACCAGACTCACTACCCCACCTGCTCCCACTGAGGTGGAGAATAAGGACACACCTGGAAGTCCCAGGGCCCCACCCACCACTTGAGGCACTAGAATGCCTCTCCAGAGGAACAAGAGCTGGTTACAGGACTCCAAAACAACACTGCAGCCTGATCCTCCCAGCAAGTGCCACCTACTGACAGGGAGGTCATTCTGTACATCCTTTTACTGCATCTACTGACTCATACAGGATGTGGTCAAATCTCAGCCACAAACACCACCTACTGGCTCAGAGACTAAACAGGGCATGTCATTATTCAAACAAAAATCTAAAGGTAAGAAGGAACAGCTGACCCAGATGGGAAGGAATCAGTGAAAGAACTCTGGAAGTAGGAAGAATCAAATGGAAAGCACACCCCCAAAGGAGAACACCAGCTCTCTAGCAACGGACTTCAGCTAAATTCAGAAGACAAAAATGACAGAAGAAGAATTTCAAACATGGATTGTAAGAAAACTCAATGATATACAAGAAAAAATGGATAACCAACACAAAGAAACCACACACACACCCAAAAAAATTCAGGACTTGGAAGAAAAATTCATGAAAGAAATTGAAATATTAAAGAAAAATCAAACAGAACTTCTGGGAATAAATAATTTATTCAAGGAATTACAAAACACAGTGGAAAGCCTCAAGAACAGGAGAGATCAAACAGAAGAAAGACTCTCAGGGATTGAAGATAACACCTTTGAATTAAATAAGTCAGTCACAGAGATAGAGTAGATAAATAATAGAACAGAGCAAAGCTTACAAGAAATGTGGGATTATGTGAAGAGGCCTAACGTGAGAATTATAGACACCCCTGAGGGTGAAGAAAAAAATACATTAGGATTGGGTAAGCCATTTGAGGATATAATAGAGGAAAATTTCCCAGGCCTTTGTAAAATCTGGATATCCAGGTACAGGAAGCTCGAAGGACTCCTGGGAGATTCATTGCAAACAGGAAGACACCATGACACACAGTTGTCAGACTGACCAAAATAACTAATAAAGAGGCCCTACTACAAGATATAAAGCGAAAGAAGCAGGTAACCTAGAAAGGAATACCCATCAGAATAATGGCAGACTTCTCAACTGAGCCCTTACAAGCAAGACCCATTCTCTCTCTTCTCAAATAGAATAATGCTCAGCCTAGAATCGTGTACCTTGCAAAACTAAGTTTTGTGTACGAAGGAGAAATAAAGACATTCTCAGACAAACTAAGACTGAGGGAATTCATCAGGACAAGACCTGTGACAGAAATCTTCCCACTTATCAATTCTCTCAATAAATGTGAATGGCTTGAACTGCCCACTAAAGAGACACAGGCTGGCTGAATGGATAAATATACACAAGTCAAGTATCTGCTGTCTTTAAGAAACATATCTAACCAACAAGGATGCATTCAGACTCAAGGTGAAGGGATGGAAAACAATATTTCAAGCAAATGGAAGTCAAAAGAAAGCTGGAGTGGTGGTTCTTATTTCAGATAACTTAGTCTTCAAATCAACAAAAGTAATGAAAGACAAAGAGGGTCACTATATAATGGCGAAGGGTATAATTCAACAAGAAGACAAAGCAATTCTAAATATTTATGCACCTAACTCAGGTGCACCCAGATTCATAAAGCAAATTCTACTTGAGCTAAACAAAATGATAAACAGCAACATTATAATAGCTGAAGACTTCAACACTCCTCCGACAGAGCAGGACAGATCGTCCAGACAGAAAACAAATAAAGAAACAATAGACTTAAACAAAACTTTAGAATAAATGGGCCTGACTGACATCTACAGACCATTCTACCCCCAAACCACTGAATATATATTCTCCTCATCAGTTCATGGGACATTGTCTAAGATTGACCATATCCTAGGTCACAAAGCGTGTCTCAAAAAATTAAAAAAAATAGAAATTATGCCATGCATCTTCTCAGATCACAGTGGAATAAAATTACAAATCAATTCCAACAGAAACTCTCATCTCTACACAAAGTCGTGGAAACTAAACAACCTTCTGCTGAATGATTATCATGTTAAGGAGGAAAACAAGTTGGAAATCAAAAGATTATTTGAACTAAATGATAAAGGAAACACAAGTTATCAAAATCTGTGGGACACAGCTAAAGCAGTCCTCAGAGGAAAATTCATATCCATAAATGCCTACATCGAAAAGACAGAAAAATCAAAAATAAATAATCTAAAGAATCATCTCAAAGAACTGGAAAAGGATGAGCAAACTGACCCCAAACGCAGCAGAAGAAAAGAAATAATAAAGATCAGATGAGAACTAAATGAAATTGATAACAAAAAAACTATATGGAAGATTAATAAAACAAAAAGTTGGTTCTTTGAAAAAATAAACAAAAGTGACACACCTTTGCCTAGATTAATGAAAAGCAGAAAAGAAAGAACTCTAATAAGCTCCATAAGGAATGAAAAAGGAGAAATTATAACTGATGCCACGGAAATACAAAATATCATCTATGAATACTATAAAAACCTCTATGTACATAAACTGGAAAATGTGGAGGAAATGGACAAATTCATAAAAACACAGCCTCCCTAGGCTCAATCAGGAAGAAAAAGAATTTCTGAACAGACCAATATCAAGTGCTGAAATTGAAACAGCAATAAAAAACCTTCCCAAAAAGAAAAGTCCTGGACCAGATGATTTCACACCTGAATTTTACCAGACCTACAAAGAAGAACTGGTGCCTATCCTGCAGAAATTATTTCACAACATTGAGAAGGAAGGAATCCTCCCCAGTACATTTTGTATAGCCAACATCACCCTGATACTAAAACTTGGAAAGGATGCAACAAAAAATGAAAACTGCAGACCAATATCCCTTATGAATATAGAGGAAAAAATTCTCAAGAAAATCCTAGCAAACCAAATTCAGGTGCTTATCAAAAAAATAATCCATCATGACCGGTGGGCTTCATCCCAGCTATGCAGGGATGGTTCAACATATGCAAATCTATAAATGTAATTCACCACATAAATAGAAGCAAAAACAAAGACCATATGATCCTCTTGATAGATGCAGAAAAAGCATTTGGCAAAATTCAACACCCTTTTATGATAAGAATGCTTAACAAAATAGGCATAGATGGGACTTACCAAAAAATGATACATGCCATATATGACAAACCCACAGCCAACATCATACTGGATGGGGAAAAATTGAAAGCATTCGCACTTAGAACTGGAAACAGACAAGGTTGTCCTTTATCACCACTTCTATTCAACATGGTGCTGAAAGTCCTAGTCAGAGCAATCTGACAAGAGAAGGAAATCAAGGGCATCCAAATGGGGACAGAAGAGGTCAAGCTATCGCTCTTTGCTGACAATATGATCTTATATCTAGAAAATCCAAAGATTCTGCCATGAGACTACTGGAATTGATAAACAAATTCAGAAAAGTCTCAGGTTATAAAATCAATGTATACAAATCAGTAGCATTTTTATACGCCCTCAACAGTCAAACTGAGAACCAAATCAAAGACTCAATACCTTTCATAATAGCAACAGAGAAAGTAAAATACCTAGGAATACATTTAACTAAGGGGGTAAAAGACCTCTACAGGGAGAACTATGAAACACTGAGACAGGACATAGCAGAGGACATAAACAGGTGGAAAACTGTACCATGCTCATAGGTTGGTAGAATCAACAATGTTAAAATGTCTATACTACCCAAAGTGATCTATAGATTCAATGCAATCCCTATTAAAATACCAACATCATTTTTCACAGATCTAGAAAAAATAATTCTACTCTTCTTATGGAACCAGAGAAGACCTCTTATAGCAAAAAGAACAAATTGGGAGGCATCAGTTGACCAGACTTCCAGCTATACTATAAGGCTATAGTAACTAAAACTGCCATGATACTGACACAAGAACAGAGATATAGACCACTGGAACAGAAATGAGAACGCAGATATAAAACCATCCTCATACAGCCATCTAATCTTTGACAAAGCAGACAAAATCGTACACTGGGGAAAAGAACCCTTATTCAATAAATGGTGCTGGGAAAACTGGATAGCCACATGTAGAAGACTGAATCAGGATCTACACCTTTCACCTCTCACAAAAATCACCTCACGGTGGATAACAGACTTAAACCTAAGCCGTGAAACTATAAGAATTCTAGAAGAAAATTTTGGAAAAACTCTTACAGACATTTGCCTAGGTAAAGAATTTATGAGGAAGACCCCAAAGGCAATCACAGCAACAACAAAAATAAATAAATGGGACCTGATCAAGTTAAAAAGCTTCTGCATAGCCAAGGAACCAATCATGAGAGCAAACAGACAACCTACAGAATGAGAGAAAATATCCTCAAGTTACACATCCCATAAAGGGCTGATAACTAGAATCTATATAGAACTCAGGAAAATCAGCAAGAAAAAAATCAAACGACCCTATTAAAAAGTGGGCAAAGGACATGAACAGAAATTTCTCAAAAGAAGATAGACTAATGGCTAACAAACATATGAAAAAATGCTCAACATCACTAATCATCAAGGAAATGCAAATCAAAAGATATCACTTATAAGATATCACTTATCTACAGTGAGAATGGCCTTTATCAAAATCCCCCAAACAATAAATGTTGGTGTGCATATGGAGAGACAGCAACACTCATACACTGCTGGTTGAACTGCAAACTAGTACAACGTCTGTGGAAAGTTGTATGGAGATACCTCAAAGAGATACAAGTAGAAGTACCATTTGATCCAGCAATCCCATTACTGGGCATCTACCCAAAAGAACAAAAGACATTCTGTAAAAAAGACATCTGCACTAGAATGTTTATAGCAGCACAATTCACAATTGCAAAGATATGGAAACAACCCAAGTGCCCATCAATACATGAGTGGATTAATAAAATGTGTTATATGTATACCATGGAATTCTACTCAGCCACAAAAACAATGATGATCTAGCACCTCTTGTGTTACCCTGTATAGAGCTGGAACCCATTCTACTAAGTGAAGTATCCCAGGAATGGAAAAAAAAGCACCACATGTACTCACCATCAAATTAATATTAACTGATCAACACTTAAGTGCACATATAGTAATAACATTCATCAGGTGTCGGGCAGGTGGGAGGGCAGTGGGGACGATAGGTATATACACAGCTAATGGGTGTGATGTGCACTGTCTTGGGGATGGACACGCTTGAAGAGTGGGGCTGACTCAGACTCTGACTCTGGTGGGGCAAAAGCAATGTATGTAACCTAAGCATTTGTACCCCTGTAATATGCTGAAATAAAAAATAATTTTAAAAAATTCAAAAAATAAAAATGCTTTTTTTTTTTTTACAGAAAAAGGCCAAGTGAGGTTTATACAAAGAATGTACTGTTGGCATAACATCCCAAACCTATCTGATCATCTCAATAGATGGGGAGAAAGCATTTGACAAAATTCTTTTTTATTTTTAGTAGAGAAGGGGTCTTGCTCCTGCTCAGGCTGGTCTCGAACTCCTGAGCTCAAGCAGTCCTCCCGCCTTGGCCTCCCAGAGTGCCAGGATTACAGGCAAGAGCCACTGCGCCTGTCCTATGGCAATGTTTAAAGAGATCCCTATCTCCTGAAGCCAGAGGGAAAACTGTGTGAGAATAAAACCCATGCTTCAATCCTAAAGGTGGCAGGGCTACAAAGGAATGTGCAGTTTTGACAGGTCACTTATGATCCAGTCAGAGCCATGAAAGGAAAGGAGTCCCTTGGAGCTGGAATAGAGGTATTGCTGAAAGAATCTCAGAAATTTGAACCTCCAGATTTCCCAGAACATTCCAGGCCAGCAGAAGGGGTTCTCTCTTGCTAGAGAACAGCTGTCCCTTGCAAAACCACTCAACTGAGGCTGATGTTTTGCAGTTAATTCTGTCCTCCGCAAGATCTGTTTATTTTGCCTCTCATTACCTCCAGACAAATAAGTAAGATAAGGTCTTATCAAACATAGTCTCAGCACGGAAATTCAATTTCTGTCCTGGGAGGAAACAGGCTATTCACTGAAAGACTCGGAGGACCTGTGTAACGTGTTCTGGCATGATCCAGGGAAACATGTGTGGGAGTGGGTCTTGAGGGTGTTGGAGGGAGGGAAGTATAATAGGTCAGGGTAGGAGAGAAGTCATTGGCATGGGAGTATCCTCCTTCGAATCAGGGTTTAACATCTTGGCAAGAATACTGAGGAGTAACGTGCTGTATAGATTTTTATTATTCTTAATATTAAGATTCTACCTCGTTCACAGGAATTGGTCAAACATTAGATTAGAT
Organism: Avahi laniger; assembly: GCA_963575035.1. NCBI lineage: Eukaryota > Metazoa > Chordata > Mammalia > Primates > Indriidae > Avahi > Avahi laniger. Next base: position 24,764 of record CAUYSK010123739.1, read on the forward strand.
CTGTGCTCTTTGAGAATATAGAAAGTCCTCTATCCAACACCCCTTAAATACTAATCCGTCAATTTAAGAAGAAGGAATGTGCCGGTTATCATCTGCAAGGTCACGTGCACTGTCAAGGCAATCCAAACCCGGTCCCAAAATATGAGGATCATTACTGCATGCACCATTTGGATATGTACAGGGTTTGAAGTCTCTACCAAACCAATTAAATTGGTCCTTAGGAGGAGAATGTAGTTGCCTTGAGGCATTATTAATTTGAGATGACATGCTTACTTGTCAGAGTTGAAGATGAGTATTTCTGTGTGGAGTGCAATGGCTTCCTAATCTTTGTATTAGTAAAATTACAATCCAGTCAATATAATGCAGTCAGGATATTTTAAACGACTTTATTCTGAAATTTAACAAGCTCTTATGAGAAATGCTTTGGTATCAATACAATAAAAAATGCTGGTTCCCCGCTATTGAATCTTGTCAATTAACTGGAACAGTTAAGCATCTGTCCTTCCCAGTTTTTTTGGAACTGTTCACAAAGGATGACTACTACTTATTCACATGGTCTTATATGGGTATACTGTAATTATAAATTTCTGGAGTTCAGAAAAAAAATAAACAAAAATATCCAGAAGAGAAATTGGCAAACATTTCTTAGTTTCTTCTCCAAAGGATGTTTCCACAGGGGTTGCACCTCTCAGATCACTTTTTTCCCCAGCTTTGCCATTCTCATCCTTAAAGCTGCAAGTTAAAGGAAAAAAATAGAGAGTTATAAAACAAAAGCCTCAATTTTCACTCTAAATGACCATTTCATAGAATGCAGGAAAGTTGAGAACATACCTCAGATGGTTTTATCCAACAATGTGAGCATTGATTTAGTAGCACAAAAAGACAGTAGAAACAATAAGCTATGGTTAACTTAGGGCAGAAGCAGGTTCAGAACTAGAAGGAACCTATTTCTATAAAGATTAGAAAAATTAGTAAACACAGTACAAACAGAATAAATATAGGATTAGTACACAATTTTACTATAAGTCATACATACATATGCCTATAAGTGTGTTTTGTGTATATTTCTGAGCTATGTAGCACTGAAAAAAAAAAAGATGTTGACACAAACTATCTATCATGATCATGTTATCTTTTAGCTCATTAAACTTGGTTGTCCAAACAAGCTCTGGCCTTTGAATATACAATGACAAAAGCAAATTTCTTTATGAATGAAACAACATGAACCAGTAATTAAGAGTTGAGTAATTATAAAATGTCTTTGTCAAAATATATTTTCAAATGGCAAATATATCTTTTTTGAGTAAATTCTACTGCTAATGATATATTGGATGTAGAAAGCATTTTTAAAAATGTGGATTTAGAATTTATAACACTTCTCTGGTATTCTGGTATCATGCCCTTAATATTTAGGACTTCAGAATATAGCTGCCTCAGTCATGTTCCAAAAGTTGAGAGATGCTGTCAAGGCACTGATCTAATGATTACATTCTAATGATACGTATTAATGATTTAATATTGCATTCATGTGTAATGTGGCCCAAGGACCAGCTATTTAATTGATTGTACGATTTTGTTCAGTGAAAAAAATATAAGGGAAGACATATTGTCTCATTTCTATGTCATATATTAGTTATCTATTAACAAAGGAAATTACCCTATCTCTAAAGAAGCCCTTTTGCACAAATATGAGAAGATGGGGATCCCACACTGTAAGAAGACTATGATCATTTTGTTGTCACTCCATTTATATGAAATATTTTCATTTCAGTGAGGTTAAAGAGGATTGCTTTCCTTGAAACTTTCGGAGGAATGATCATTTCTGGTGGCAAGGCCAAGAACATCCCCTTGAATTTAGGATGGGCTGAGAGAATTTCCTTTGCTCTGTAGCCAGCAGGATGGTCTCCTCTATTCCTAGGAGCTGCTGGGTGGGGAGGCTGCAGTTACACAGCAGGGGGTGAACAGAGGCAGCGCCAAGGCTCTGTGAAGTTTCCACTGTTGGATTTTGTGGACTTCTACTTTGCCCACACCAAAAAAAAGAGCAGAGGTGAGCGACTTTTTAAAGTCTCTTTTAAGGCAGGGGCAAAGTCCTCTTCCCTGCAGTCACTGCTCACCTTAGGATTACACGCATGAGGCACACCGTGTGCCGTGGGCATTCAGAGACGCTTTCTAGAGTCTGCTTTCCGTTTTCTCCTTTTTGCAAGAAGATGGTGTGAATTCCGGGTGAATGTGCGGGGCCAGAGCACACTGGCAATGAAGGCCAGTGGTTTAGCAGCTAAAGCCCTGGGCCGTCAGCTTTTCTCTCACTTTTCTTTTCTGCTTTTTCTCTGATCCCGTCTTGCTCTCCCCACAGCAGTTCAGATACATGCATGGCTTTGGCTGGCTGGACTTGGTGGGGGAGAGCTCCTCTCTTTACTCTTAACATTCCTTGGGCCCTAATGGCTGCTGCGGGCTGGCGGTCTCAGCGCCGACAGCATGCGACTCTTCCAGAGCTGAGGGTCCCCACTCCTTCATCCTGGAATGCCACTGACATCCCCAAGAGGGCAGAATAGAGGCAGAAGTGCAAGAATACTTCAGTGAGGACTGCCGAGGAAAGCCAGGTTGGTGGGGGTGGTAGTGAGCTCCCAGGCAAAGCTGGGGCCACGCAGCGGTGGAAGTATCTGGCATGAAGCTAAACCTTACAAGTTGGTTATATTTATATTAGCAGAGGGACATAACAGTGCCTAAATTTTTGCGTCATGTCTTACCCTGTTCAAAATTTTGACTGAACAGTCTTGTCTTTAGAATCTCTAGGCTCCGCCTTTTTCTACCTTTCTTCCTCCTTCATGCTGTTTTCCAAATTAAAAATTGCTCTTAGATAACGTTTCCATCACCAATTTGACACCAAGGGAATAAAGGCTAATAATTCTTATCTATTATGCCTACCAGGACTATTTACATTTAATACGGGGCTTATACCACAAATAAAGAAATTGACTGAGATGGTGGGTTTCCAAGTATCATAAACATTTTTCAAGCTCAATCTACTTGGTGTTTGTGAAGTTGAAGTGAATGGGGGCTATGTATTCTATGAATGTGGATGGCCCCTGATGGTATATGACCCTATGACATACTTATTTTTAAAACCCATCTAAAAAATACATAAAAGCTCTGTAATCCATGTGCTGAACTGGAAAATAGGATTGTAGAACAATATCATGATGGAAGGCAAGGAATTTGGAGCATTCTGTTTATAAGATACTGTGATTGATAGTACAGAACTTTGTATTGTTACTTTGTCTGGAATAGGTTTTCCTGTTTTCCTTATTTTAGTTCGGTGGCATGGCTAGTTAGTGTTGTCTGCAAACATCAGTCACTTCCTGCCATTTTCCGTGGGGTAAATGTGTCAACACGGCTGGAGGAGAAGGAGTGTTGGGTGTTCAAGAGGAGCTGGCTAATATCCAAGTTCAAAAAAGGGAGATTTTATGGAGGGTGCTGTTGCTGCTCTTGACCGAAACAACGTGTTCTTCTTTTCTAAGTCTTCTGTGTTGTTTTTAAAACGAATTTAAGATGCCAAACTTTACCGGCAAACAAAGCTCATTGTTCAAAGGGAAAGAAACTTAACATCTGCAGGTTTCTGTTGTAGGGAAACATCCCTCAACTCTGATTGAGGAAGCTAGATAAGTGCACACTTCCCAAGAGGTTAGCAATTCTGCAGGTGGTTAAATTTATAACTGGTATGCCTAATTTAATTACTTAAAAGAATGAAAGAGAGTTCATTTTACTGTATTATTGGCAATCCAAGATTGAGTTTATGGGTCGCAGAGGAAGGAACATTCTTGAATTGTGCAGGTACTACCACGCTTCTGCAGAATTATCAGGTTCTACTTGTTGGATTAGCTGGTACTTAATATTTATTGCTTTTTAATGATAATCTTTCATTAGAGACATTTAAAATTATTGTCCCTATCAAACGTACAGAGACTGTATGTCTGGGTAATTTGACTTACATCTTTAGCCAAGGTAAGTACAGCTTTCATAATAGATTTTTTTCAGGTTCTTATTTATTGTTTATAAATAATGACTAGAATGTAATATTTAAGTGATGGCAAGAAATCTAAAATTGAGACTGTCACTTTTGTAGAAAAAAGCATTAAAGTTATTTTCCATTCAATGCTAAAATAGCTAGATAGCTATAAAGCTATAAAAAACTTTATAGAGAATGAAAATGCAGATATATAGAAAATAGAAAAAATAAATATGCTAAGTTGGGGCAGACTATGCAAAGTTAAATGTTACAGAAGATGTAAGATATACTGACATTCTATTTTAAAATGTAAAAAAATTAGGGAAATAAAGTTAATAAAACTACAAAAGTACAGAGAAAAAGATGTAGTAATAAAATACTACGAAAATAAAATTTGTTTCTTGTATTTTCTTGCAAAATTAAGGCAATTTGTTAACTTATGCAGGAAGTTTAAATCACAGCAAGGCACAGACAAGTAGCTGTCATCAGATTCTGGTGGGAAAAGATATGTTATTGATGATTCAACGTATTAGTGACCGAAATACATTCACAGACATTACCATACCATGACGGAAGGCGAAAGTCAGGTTATTAAGATCAACCAATGCAATATCCAAATGAGGTAACAATTTGTTTTCACTTTATCTTTTGAAGTGACTCAATCACTTTACTGTGGTGACGAAAATCCAGATCAACATTCATTAAAAAGCCTCAGTGTGTATGAGTTTATGAGACGGTCAAAGAAGCTGACAGCGAGACGATTTGTTAGCACAAAGAGACTGTCACATGACTAAGCAGCAGTGGCATGCCTTGTCATTTTTATTACCTGTCAAGGACGGATCCTCGGTCCCATCGCCAGCTGTCTGAACCTCGAGCGGAGAATGGACAGGCCTCCCTAAGCTCTCTTCTTGCTCCTTCAGAGACATGGAATTTTTGTGGGAAGATTTGTGATTTGTGTTTTCATGGGGACTGACTTCCAATCTCTTTCTAGGAAGCGGTGTTGGTTTGGCTGGCTGGTAAACCTGACTGCAGGGAGCTACAGGATGGTAGGATGACGTCTCAGCCTCTCCTTCGCCCTCCTCCTCCTCGTCATCAATCACAACCAGCTCAGCATGGATGATCCCGTCGTACCCTGTCAGAAGCTTCTTTTCTTCTTCATTGTCTTCTGCATGCTGATACCCCATGAAAATCATTGTCACGGGTTCTGTATCATTTATGTCAGGAGGCAGGGAGTGAACGATCCTATATCTAATATCTTCCTCATCCTCCTGGCAAGTGGGTGGAGAACCCTGGTGTTCAGACTCTCTGCCTATTGTTTCTCCGGGGCTCACTCTTGCCTTTGGAGAGGGTGTGTCTTTGTCCCGCATGACATTCGATTCTTCCCAAGGAGTCATCAGCCTCTTCTGTGGGGTGCGGAGCATCTCATCTGTTTGTTGAATCACTGATCGGGGATGGGGCATCGGCCGAATGGGACTGATGTGATTGAAGTTGCTGCCCTTTTCCTCTGAAAGTCCATTGCCCACGTTGTGTACGGATTCATTGACCTCACTGCCCAGTCCATTAGCTTTAATCTTTAGCCTTTCTTGAAAGTTTGGTCCAGGGCTTAGCTTTTCTCTCTGCGGGGTTGCAGGCCTGCAGAATGGATTGGCATACACAGGCTCGTGATACTCTGTTGGGGACTTGGAGTTTCTCTCCGAGGCTTGTCTTAACAGTTCCTCTACCTCAACTGGTGCCAGGCCGTCGGTGCCGTTGTATGCTGCACTGTGATCAGAGCTCACTGCGTATACTGACTTCTGCCCGTCGTCATAAACTTTTACTCCCGCACCTTTAAAGTCATCTGACGGGAGAGGTATTGAAGACAGAACGGTACTTTCTCCAGTCTTCAAGTCTTTTTCGACTTTAATTTCCATGGCATACAAAGCTGTTAAGAAACAAATTTGTCTTTGATTTAGTTAACTTTTTCTTTTATAAACTAGTCTGCTTTGTGTTTTTATATATATATAAACACTGAAATATATTTATATTTTTAAATATATATATATATATATACACATATAGTTTAAGAGACAGGGTCTTGCTCTGTCACCCAGGCTGGAGTGCAGTGGCATGATCATGGCTCACTGCAGCCTTGAACTCCTGGCCTCAAGTGCTCCTTCTGCCTCAGCCTCCCAAGAAGCCAGGTGCATGCCACCATGCCTGGCTAATTTTTAAAAAATGTTTTTGTAGAGACAGGGCCCATATTGCCCAGGCTGGTCCCAAACTCCCAGGCTCAAGCGATTTTCCCACCTTGGCCTCCCAAGGTGCTGGCATGAGCCACTGTGCCTGGCCTATTTTTATATTAAGTATACCTTTTGCTATTCTTTGATGTGAGATGTCGTTTATTTTTTAAATTCTCGATTTTACTCATTAATTATAAAATGACAAACACTGTAATAACATGGCTTTTTATGTAAAGGTATACGAAATTACTGGAAAAATGGGAAAAATTGAAGAAGAGAGGCTGATTGGAGAAGAGAAACTGATGGTTCCAAATAGTAAAAAATTTCCATTGGAAAACCAAAAGATACCCTCTTTCCAATTACTAAACACAACAAAACAGAGCCACTCTCCTTTGCATCACTCAGTGGGAGTTAGGGGAAATATGCCACGCTACGCATTGCGGTAGGACGGGCAACGTGCTTCATGCAGTGTATTTTATAAAGTTACATCCTGTTGCATAGGCAGCAGCCTGTTGAAAGTTATAGAGTATTCTAAAGTTTTCAGAACAGGGAGGTTGTTTAAAAGTAGAACTGATACTGAAGAGGGAGGGAGAAGTCTGGAATCACATGCTTCTCTTTTTGCCTTATGTTTCTTTTCATTCCCACTCCCATTTTCAAGTAGAGGAAGGGCTAAAAGTAGAGCAACATCAGCTGTACTGAAACAACTGCACTGCAGAGAACTGGGGGAGCTGAGATCTGCTTTACGACCCAGGCAAGATTCGTGTGGCTGGAATTCCAACTGGCAAGGCAAAGCTAACAGGCTGCTGTGCAAAATTACGTGTGGCAATGCTTGCTTTTGTTGCATCCGCCCACCTTCCTTTTTGAACCCGTGTTGCATTTCATACCTCCATAGCCTGATGATTCGCTACCCAAATACAACTTCAACATCCCTCACTGACACTCTCCTTGTACAGCTTCTGTGTGTTACTCTTCTGCATTTCACATTTAGTATTTACTAAATGTGTCATGCCAAGAGGCACATGGTGGTATTCACTAAATATTTGTTGAATGAATAAATGACTGCTACTTGCAGATAGAGAGTAGTTTCTCCTTCCACACTAAAATTCAAAAGTTTCCTCTCTGCTCTAATACAAATCTTCATTTTTCAGGAGGCTTTGAAGTATTTGTTTTATGAAAATCAGTCTCCTATAGGGGTAAATAATGACTAACCTTCCCATAGGGAATATTTTCATTTTTAAAAAGGATCTTGGTAACCCAAAAGAATGTCTATTGGATGCAATATGTTGGGAGAGATATTTTTGACCAGGAAAGCTTTGATTTTAAGAGCTTCTGGTCTCTTTCAGATCTTTATCTTCCCTGTCCCTACCTGGTTTGCTACAGAACAATGCATAAAATGAATACTGTGACCTCATTATCTCTACATATGCAAGGGACTCACATACCTCATGGAACTTTGTAAAACGGACCATTACTTAACCTAGAAGCATAAGATGTTGCAGCAGATTGTGAATATTTGACACTGTAAAATCTGAAATTAAGAGCATGCCCTTGAACACAGATCTCTCATATACCTTTTCTGTTTTGTTCATCATCTTCTGTGTCTTCATTTCTTTCCTTCCTTAACCTGGAAGGTATGTAGGATTTTGGAAGGTCAGGGATATTGGCATAGATGTCCTCAATTGACTCTGTAAAGTTAATGTAATTTTAAAATACATTTAGATTAAAATACATCTAGATTAGTTTAAAATATATTTACAATATTGAGAAAAATTTTAAATTATCAAAAAATGGCTTAGACATAAAGTAGGCCGCTTAAAAACATACCTCCTGGTGTTTCTTCCTTCTCCACTTTCACAGACTATAAGAAAAGAGAATTCTCCATGATTAATACAGTTTAAAATATAGAATCTAAATGTGGATATGCTTTGAAGAATTATTTAGAATTTGTGGATTCATTTTGAGAGAGAATTATAGTTTTAAAATTGGTTAATGCTCACTCTTATTATGTCTTCTGTTGTCCTCTCAATTGATTTTAGTTTCTTTAAAATCGCCTCTTCATTTGTTGAGATTTGAAGTTCAGCTTTTTCAAGATCTTGGATCTCTTTCTCAAGCCTGACAACAAAAAGATATACTTTTTATTGCTTAACACAGTACAAATGCAGGGTTCTCAAATTTATCTTCTCTATATGTAAAACTTCCTTGGAATACTGCATGTAAGTAGCCAGACGCCTTCTAAGAACATAGTGTCACACTTAGCGTCACACTAAGCGTTGTGCTTAATATATACAAGTTACCTAACACCTGACTTTGAACAATTTTCAATTCAGGAGTTTTTAAAAATTTTTTTTGGACAAAGGGATTTCTTCTTAGGTAAAGTATTTGACCTATGCTCCATTTTCTTCATTGCATTTACTAATGTTACTTACAAATAAAATAAAGTGATTTTTTAAATAATGAGACTTAAGTGGAACCAAAAGGAATGTACGTTTGTAGATATTTTGTAGTTCACTAATTTTCCTTACCCCAGTGTACTTATAAATTGTTTGGAGAAAACATTGTAATTATTAAACTTGATTTAATAATCACAGCTATTTAATACTTAAAACTCCTGCATATCCTAACATTGAAAATGACACTTTGTTTTAATCTCAGTTTCCTAAGAGTTGTGCCGTATCGTAATGAATAGAGTGAAGAGATGGAGAAATGGATGAAATCTAGTGCAGTGGCTTTGCCTGCTGCTGTTTATAGACACTACATTTTCAGGAAAAAAAAGAAATAGGAAAAAAAAAAAAGGATGCACATGGCATGACCACACATAACGGTACTTAGAGGGACAGAGACAGACATTTCGAATTGGATCGTTGCAAACATTTGGGCTGTATCTCCACCAGCACACAGCGCATGTCAGGTTTAAGTGAACTCCAGGGGGCAGCACGGTGACTTCTACTCTGTATAAAAACAAACAGCCACTGGCAGCCCTGCGGTTAGTAAGGCTGGCCCTTGGCAGCCATGAGACACATACAATTTCTCAGCCAAATACGCTAAGCTCTGAAGTCAGCTGCCTCAGAGGATGGCTGATTAGATGCAGCAGCTGGTCCAGGAGATGACAGCTGCGGGTATTTGTGTCAGCTAAGATAACTGTCAGTTTTCTTGGCTTCCTTCTTGAAGACGGTCATAGGTCTGGTAGCCTGGAAAATCCTGTGCTATTGTCACACCAGCGAAAGCCCAAAATGTGGTCTACGCAACCGTTCTACTCATTGCTTCAGTTTTGAAATTCTGACTTTGCTGTTGCCTCTGGCCATTGATAGCTAAGGAGGTTTTCTTGCATATGACAGAACTCCAAGTGAAATGTAGTACTCCTGGGTTTCTTAGAAGTTACTAAGGTGTGACTACCATTCTATTAAAATTCCTCCACCTCCATGGTAGCAATTTTGCCCATCAGCAGAGCTGCGGGCCTATATGTTGGTCCAGTTTGGTAGAATGGAAAGATCTACACTAAAAGTGATAGATCTGGATTCTATTCTGTCTCTGCTACTCACGACTTGTGATTCCCTTAACTTCCCTGAAACTCAGTTTTGTAATGTGCATAATGAGAATAAGTACCTGCCTTACCTTATGCAGATATTTGGTAAGCTAAGAAGAAATGACGTATATGAAAGAACATTGAATATGGTCGATATCAGTTGTAAGTTTATTATGGTAAAATTCTTAAAGGTTTTCCGTAACACACTGTGTCTCTTTCTCCTTTTATCCCCTGTCCCACAGGGTCTTTTACCTGATATGCACATATTAATATGTATGTATATATACACACATAAATAAATGTGTGTGTATATATATACACACACACACATTTATTTATGAAGAAAAATATTTGCTGTGAGAAAAGCAGGATAATGGCTATAAACAGCAGGATAAGGAAGATAGAGAGAGCCCAGGGAGGGCCACTGTTTTACACAGTGTGGTTAGGGAAGGTCTCTCTGATAAAGTATCATTTGAACAGAGATATGAGGGAAATGAGGGCAGGATACATGAGAGTTTCAAGGGGAGTGTGCTCCAGAGAGAGGGAAGAGCAAATACAAAGCGTGAAGTAAAAGAAGAGAGAGTAAGGAGGTGAGTGGTAAGAAATGAAATCAGAGAGGGGGCAGATGGCCAGATTATACAGGGCCTTGTGCATGGGAAGGCCTTCGGGAAGCCATTGGAGTTTTGAGCAGAGGAGAAACATATTATGACTTGAAATTTAAACAATTACATTGGCTTCTGTGTAGAGAATAGGCTAGATGGGGCAACCATGGAGGTCATTTGTCCTAATAATCCTGATGAAGATGGTTTAATTCCAGTTGGTTGTTGGTGGAAGGGTAAGAATTGGTTGGATTCTGGAAATATGCAAAAGGAAGAGTTGCCAGGATTTGTTTGTGGATTACATGTGGGGTATGAGAGAGAGATGTCAAAGGTGATTCCAATGTTCGTGACCCAATAATTGGAAACATATGAGTGTAACTGGCTGAACAGAAATTTGGGAAAGAGAAAAAAGGAGATTTGTGGGGGGATGTGTTAAATTTGAGACAATCAAGTGTGATGTGGAGAAGACAGTTGGACACAAAAATCTGGAACTTAGGGAAGTCTGGGTTTGAATATATAAATTTAGGAGATGATATTTATAGCCATAGGAGTGGATAAGTTTTCCTAGAAAGCAAGGGAGAAAAAAATTCCAAGGACTGAACCTGGGGCAATTTGACATTTAGGGGTCTGGTCAATGCTAACGACCTCATAGGGTTTCAGTAAGTAATAAAAGAAATAGTGAGCACTCACTGTGCTGGTTTCTTCCTGCCTCTGCCCCTTTCTGTTACGGGGCACAGAGCTAGAGCTCTTGGTCTGCCTGGACAGTGTTATCTTAGGGAATTTCGAAATGCACTGGCATCTGTAGTTGCTCCCTTCTGAAGAAAAGGCAGTGGTAATGTAATGCCATATGATTTTCATGAATATCTTTAGACTAATAAGGCAAGATTATGAAGTTGAAAGCCTGCAATCCTCATCAGAGTACCTGCTAATGAATGTTTTTGAAGGTTTTCAAGTCACTGGGTGAAAGCTGCATTAATTTGAGGCCGTAGTCTTATGACACATCATGACATGTTTGTGAAAATAAAACATAAACAAACAAACATCTCCCTCCCATTCTTTATCACTTGGTTACAGCCAACTCCCAGGTGAAAAGAATAATAAGAAAACATCTTAGTACTAATTACATAGAATCACAGACCTCTGACAGGAGATGTTTACTGATGCAGAATTTCTTAAAATTTCTACTTCAATGAAAAACTTAATTTCTTATTTTTGTAAGTTGATTTGATACTTCTGTCTATTATTTATGGATAATATAAATGTCATTAAGAGATAAATGTTGGAGACTTGTTATTCTAGAAAAGACCAGAATGCCAATGGAGGTGATGCGAGACCTAGGGAATAGTAACTGAGAGTAAGGGGCTGGATGCTCCCCAACTCCCGCCAACCCCTGCCACTTGGTCAGAACTCAGAGGTGCCCACCAATGGAAGGAGAGGAGGTCTGAAAACCTCCACACCAGATAATGCACTGAATTTTTGAGGATCGATTGTTTCTTAAGGAGCCTAAAACAAAAATTGAGACTAGTAGGCAGGGCAATGTTTGTGTATCTAGCACAGTGGTTCTCAACCAGGAGCGATTTTGCTCCCTGGGGACATTTGACAAAATCTGGAGACACTTTTTGTTGTCACAACTTGGAGGGTGCTGTTGGCATCTAGGAGGTATAGGCCAGTGATGCTGCTAAACATGGTGTAATGCACAGAGCAATTTCCCCACAACAAAGAATTATCTAGTCCAAAGTGTCCGTAGTGCTGAGGTTGAGAAACCCTGGGCACCTAAAAGAATTGTTGGTATAGCACGGGTTCTTGAAACATGCTTTATAAGGGATTTCTTTATGTCCATCTCTCTGATAGTTTTACTTTTCCCTCATTGTTTCTTTCCATAAATACACATGTAAGTGTGCATATCTATCTTTTATTCCCTGTCCAGTGACCATTCATGGTTAAGAGACTACTCAACCCCAGTATAAAGCTCAAACAATGCATGGATTAAATTAGGGACTCATACCCAATCCCTTTCCAAAGGGATTTTTGGGGGAGAGAAATTTAGCAAGCAAAGTATTGAGGAAATATATATGTATATGTACACACATATATGTATGTATGTGTATTCATATATATATGTACACACATAAGCGTATGTGTGAGTATATATATTAATATACACATATATATGTAAAATTAAAATTTTTTTATACAAAAAACTTTGGGGAGGTTGCTGTGGGGTAACTCTCTAAACTTCACCTGCTCATGTTTCAGTTGATGGCTTAGAATTTCCATAAGTGCTGCCATCCCGGTCTTTCGAAGGCATTGCCTTTCAGAATGGGAATTGAGCTCCTTGAAATGCTGATGCAGTTTGGCCAGAAACAGGCAGTAGAGAAAGAGAAATAAATATCCCTCTTGGTGCCTCCCTGGCTGCTAGGCGGGGCTTGACGGATGAGCCAGTACCTGTCACAGTTTCGGAGAGATGCTGGGCAGGCATCATGTGCCAATTTAGATAAGCAGAGTACATGAAAAAGGATTTGGAATGCTATCCATTATGGAATCTTTCTTCTCCTTGCCTATTTGCTGGGGAAAAAGAGGGTTATTTTCAAGAGCTCCCGAGGTGAAAGCAGGTAGCTTTCATTTCATGCACTGTTGTAGTAATAACCTCCCTTAATCATCACGAGATGATGTTCCCAATCCAATTCCAACGTGCAATTTTTTGTCTTGGAAAATAGAACGGCACATAAATGCTGGATGCATCAAGAAGTTATTTCAGAAGGCAATTTTTCCACTGCTGAGGGTCCATTTATCTCTCTCAGTTTTTGGTGGAGTTAACAAGGACTAACAACCTGATAGAATTTGCCATTAGGGGCCAAACAGAGGGGAAGTCGGGGGGAAAACCCCCACAAACCCAGATTCAGAAGTGTACATCCTACCTTTCAGTACTGCACGTCTTAGCACTTACAACATCTAGCATGTATTGCATATTTCCGCTATACCAGGCACTGGCCTTACTAGTCCTTACAGCAACCCCTGTGTATACTGCTATTAGCTCCATCTGACAGACGAAACAGCGGGGCACCTAGGCAGGCAACTGGCCCACAGGCTCACCGGTAGCCTGTGGCAGAATGGAATTGAAATCAAATCTTTGCTTACAGAGCCTGAGCTCTTAACTCTTCTCCAATAGCCGCTGTGGAAAGAAGACTAAAAAATTGATTCTTATGAACTTAGACACAATATTCATTTTTCTCAGCAGTATAAAAAGGTTTCTCACTTTCTACAGTAATAAAGAAACTGAAGATTGAAATGGCAGATGGGGTCCACCAATATGTAAAAGTGTTGCCCAATTACATAGTAAGGTGATATTTCTGCCCTAATCTTCATTAGGGTTATTTTGCTGTACTGAGGATTTTTCTGCTCAGTGGGTTAGTCAGTTGAACAAGGATTAAAGTCCAGGCTTTATCATTCTTTTTTTTTTTTTTTTTCTGGCTGCTTGACTTTGGTTCTTGGTAGAAGTTCTTAGAACAGTCTCCTTCAAAGACTCTGGGGTTTCCTAAGCTAATGCCACTTTATAGCAAGACTTTCTTTGCTTGGACACAATTTTGTTGTTCAAACTAGTTGAAGCTGCAGGTCTTAAATATAAAGCTGGCTAATGCAGTTTGGCTATAATACTGCAGTTTCAATGTAATCACCAATGCTGTGTTTGAAATTAAGTTTATGACTGGCTTTTAGCTATATGCTTTCAAAGGACTGATGAATATCTTACATCTCACTAGCCCGAGCTCTCTGATTAAAGGCCAGGACTACACCCAAAGAGAGGCTCAGTGGCTGTTTCTCTGGGAAAGCCTGGGTCAGCAGGTGTTATGCCACTGCTGACGTACCTCTGAGACCAGCTGATGGAAGTGCTGGGGCCACTACCCCCCGCCCCATTCTTAAGCCAGACAAGGAGGGATCCAATTTCTTTTGGGACTCACAGGCTCTCGAAATATCTTTGCCTCCAACGTATGTTGAATTCTGTCTAGGGTGCTGAGCAACTTTAACTCTTGACTCTTCCCTTGGACTAGAGATTCTCTCCCCTTTCTTCCCCACTGACTCTTGGGATAACAGGAGATAGTTGGTGGTTTACCTATTTTTTTTTGTGAGTTTTTGGGTGAAGGTCCATTTTTTTTAAGGGAAGAAAAGACTTTTTCCTCCAGCTCTACTCAGGGAAACATAAACTGAGCCCATATCAAAGCTAATACACTTGGCTTAATCATTTAAGCTCTCTAAGCTTCAGTTTTCTCATTTGGGGAATAATAATAGTATTCACTATTGTCTTAAGGAGACAGATAGTTGAGATAATGTTTGTAAGCCCTAGCACAGGGTTTGATGTACAGGATGTCCCAAAAGTCTCCATACAAAGGAAAACTTTTGCAATGAATATTTTGTAAATAAAGGTACATTTAGCTCAATTTTTCATTTTCCCTATGTATAGCAACTTTTGAGACACCCTGTAAAGGAGTTCCTTAATAACTGTTCTTTCCCTTTTCTCTCCTCAGTCTGCTTGGGAGAGGAGGGCCACCTGTGACAACCCCAGTGGAAAAGAAAATCTACCAGGTCCATTTGGGGATTTGATCTTCAACTTTAATGTCAATGATTTGAGAATAAGCATAGTACTAATATAGCTTCAGGTATACGCCTGTCTTTGAAAATATTGTTCTAGACAGGAAACCTCAACAGTGCTCCAGCATTATCAGGAGAATTGTCCTAGTATGTATGAGGGTGGTGTCTGTTTAATAAATATTGGCAGAAAGAATGTTCTAGTCTATTTTGACAACCTGCTGTTTCTTCCCCTCAGCCCCCAAATCCATTCCCCTCTGTTCTTTTTAGTAGCAGAACCCCCCTCTCCCCTTTTTTTTGTTTCCCTGGCTACCTTGGTAAAGACTAAATTTCCCAGTCTCCTTCACATTTAGATGGTGCCATGTGATTGAAATCCAGCCAATAGAGTATTAGCAGAGTGACCTCTGCAACTGTGAGGTCACACCCTTAAAATAGAGCTGCTTGTCCTCCATTTATCTTCCCCTTCCTACACTGGAATGCAGATGTGCTGGTGAGCTGGCTTCACTGTACAGCCAAGGGCATCCTGCAGGGGTGAGCAAAGCAGCAAGGCAGAGAGAGAAACAGGGTCTCTCAAAATCTCATGTAACACTCTCACTTCCCTCCGCTTGGCTGTCTACCAGTTAGGATTTTTATGTGTGTGAGAGAAATGAACCTTTCTATCTCGTTTAAGCCACGGCTCTTAAAATCTCTTTTAAAGCAACAACAGCAGTTATGCTGCTACTGCATAACATTATGGGGAAGGAATTGTAGTGTGACGGATTTTATGTGATTTTTTAAATAATTTTTTTCATTGATTTGCAGAATTACTCATTAATGTCTTGCATTTCAGGTAGTTAACTAGTAAAAACAGAAAAATTAATCAGCCTTTGCTCCTAGTGTTAAAAAATTTATATGATTCTAAATGATGTGTGGTTCTGACATGGTTTATGTTGACAGCTAGCTAATATTGAATGGCTAAGGTTTGCAATGACCAAAAAAAGCTCTTTTTATTTTTTTTTAGTCATAGTTCCTGCAAATGAATGTCTCTGGAAACTCAATGAATACTACTGAGTACACACCGTTGACTTCAGTCATGTATTTTTGACTGCCGTGTGTTAGTCATATGTAACAGGCAGATAAGGCATTAATGATGGGTTAGACGTTCAAGATATCTTTATAGATAATTTGGACAATGGTAATTCAAAACTATATTTTCTCAATAAAATTGAGGGTATGCAATTTATTAGAAGGTGGGATTTTTATTTGTTTTATTTTTTAAAATTGGGGTTTGATAAATTCCTCAAATATTTAACATACCTTTATTAAGAACCTATTACATGTCAGGCACATTTTCTTTACCAATAAAAACATATAAAAAAAGACAAGGAGTATTTCTATGCACAGACATGTAGGTAAGAACAAGAATTGCCTTAGAATCAGCCATTGTCAAAGGGCATGTGTATAAAAAGGAAGATCTAACCGGCCACTGCAAACAATCACATGCTATGGTAAGCCTGCCAGAGTATTAAAGGGCATTTGGCATACAGCCAGCATTCAGTTTGCCCCAGGCCAGATCTGTTGCCTCTAATCCTGAGCATTTAAGAACAGGACAGGCAATACAATGCAGCAGCTTTAAGATAACTAGAAGCAGAGACCAACAGAACAATGACATTGAAACAAGTGTCAGTTTGCTCTGATGATTGGGAAAGGAGCAGATGTTTAGAAAGCTGAATAATTTATTACATGTGAATAACTTTTGCATGGGTGACTCTCATCTCCTAATATAACTCTGTTAATATTAATAATTATCTTATAGGCAGAGGATACTATCATGATTTGAAACTGCCATGTAGTTAGAGAGTGATTTAATAGAAAAGTAAATCCTCTCAATCGGTATAATATTTTCAGTACAATATTTTGTAAATTAAGAGTTTCATTTGCCATGAAAAATATGAAACCAAAATGGTATTCAGAGACTCAACCACTGTCATGCACAAGTTACAAATGTAATTTTCAGATAAATAAGCACACACCCTGGAGGTTGGTGTGGTATAGGGAATGGGTTAGTTACGGGCTTCTCAAATGCTCTGGTGGGACAGAAGCTGGGGGTGTGGTTTTTAATTAGGGCTCATAGAGGACTTTGTAGTCCTTTACATTTAATATTTAATTTATTTAATAGGAGCAAACTCATTGTAATGATAATTCAATTTGATCTTTACCCAGATGTCATGAGTTTCCCAAGTGACCTTCAACTACTGTCGTAGCCAGGACATGGCAAGTTAACTGAAGATGCGCTTATCCATGATTCTTTTTTTTTTTTTTCTTAAAAAAAAGTTGTATGAGTGTTCATTGCAAAGATGTGAAAACAACCCAAGTGCCCATAAATACATGAGTGGATTAATAAAATGTGGTCTATGTATACCATGGAGTACTACTCAGCCACAAAAAACCATGGTGATCTAGCACCTCTTATACTATCCTGGATAGAGCTGGAACCCATTCTACTAAGTGAAGTATCACAAGAATGGAAAAACAAGCACCACATGTACTCACCATCAAATTGCTATTAACTGATCAATGATTACGTGCACATATAGTAGTAACATTCATCGGGTGTCGGGCAGGTGAGGGGGAGGAGGGGATTGGTATATACATATGGTGTATACACATTGGTATATACACATGGATGCAGTGTGCACCATCTGGGGGATGGACACACTTGAAGCTCTGACTCTGGTGGGGCATAGGCAATATATGTAACCTAAACATTTGTACCCCACTAAGATGCTAAAATTAAAAAAGAATAAAAACAAAAAACAAAACAAAAAAGTTGTAGAGAAAAATATTCCTAGTGAATAAACCACTTGTAACTATATCATGAAGTGGCAAAACTTATTCAGTGATATAGACAGCCATTGAGTCTCCATTCAGAAATAATTCCTGGCTTTGTGTCTTGTAACCCTTAACATTTTATTCCTAACAATATTATACAGCATCCAACATATTTTCTATCCACTTCATTTTTGCTTTGCTTCTTAATTGTTCATGTTTGATACCAAGAATAGAACTTCATTATTTGAAGACTAACAAATATAAATTCCAGCCCTAATATAACACAGAATAACTAACAAGGATCAGGTAACCTTGGGTGGTCTAAATGGGCTGAGTGATGTTTGCTTTATGGCAGACAAAAGACACATTCCTAGGAATGGGCGTGGAAGTTTTCTGAGCTGGTAAAATTAGCCACAGGGCCTCTCCTGGAGACTGGAGAAGCCTGGGCCCTGTGGCAGCACAGACCCTTTCTGATACAACGAGTCTCTGCTCTTGGACATTCTTTCTTTGTGACCAAGACTTGGAGGATGGAACACTAAAACCAATTCACCTCCCACTTTCTGGATTGTTCATTTGCTCCTTTGTTCTATCTTTACTCACGTTGATACAGCCAAAGATCTATGACAACCCTGCTCATGGTTTTTGTGTTCAAGGTACCTAATATAATTTAGAGTGAGATGATTAGCATAAAAGCACTTCGAAAGTTAAAGGATCTAAAGAAAAGCAAATGCTAATATACATTTATTTTGGGGAGCTTATGATTCTGGAATTTTCTCTATGAGACCAAAAGACATGTACACATCTTTTGTATATGTTCTCAATAATGTCCAGGTTCTCAGTAATGTTCGCTGAAATAAATCAAGAATAAGCAGGTGAGGCCTGGTGGAAAGGGTCTGGAGTCAGAAAGTCCTGTGAGTGACTCATGGCGTGATTGCTAACAGATTACGGCTTTCTGTACCTCAGAGTCCTTATGTGCAAAACAAGGCAATTGGACTTCCCTCAGAGAACTGGCCTTCTCAGAATAATGCTTAGGGTATAAGAAGAGCTCCATAAAGGGTGGCTGTTATGAAATTGAAGCAGGGTGAGGGAGGACCCTCGGAGGGTTTTCTAACCTACCTTTTAGCCTGTCGTGGTGGAGGGAGGGTTGTTTATTCTGGGTCAATAACCGTTTAATCCTTATTTCTACAAACATATAGGTGAGATTGATAGGTATGAGCAACAATAAGTGCTGGGAGGTGGGGATAAGGAGACAAAGGGGCGTATCAAGGAGGGGAAAATGGAAAGAAAGCAAACAGAGTGGTGGTGAGACGTTAGAACATGCCATCAACGAATGTCTCGAAAACCAGGGCACCACGGCCACGTAACTTTGCTCTTGGCCCAAAGATGGTTGGGTGCTTATTCTTTCTTTTTTTTTAAAGAATGGCAAGGCTTTCCTTTTCAGTTCATCAATGTGCAAGTCACTGTTTAGGCTTTTGCAGCTTTTAAGTACTACCACCCATCTGTTCATCATCCATTTTTCTCATTCGTTGATTTATTGAGCTATGTATTCACAGGTATTCCTACTATGTGTTAGGCATTATACTAGGGGCTTTGTGTGTATTCGTGTTTTGGTGGGGTGGAGTGGGCAGACTTCTTCTCTTTTATGCTTTTAAGTTCGGTTTACTTAGCTCTTTTGGTTAAATTAAAAGTGAAGTTCCTGAATTAAAAATAATCAGACTATTGGGGAAATTAAAAACAACAACAGATGAACTGTTACAAATCTGGTAAACCAATTAGTCAAATACAGAGAATGAAAAACATGCTTGGAATGATTTTGACTCATATAATTACCTCAGAATAATTTCTTGAGTGTTTCTAGGCAACAGCAAATTTAATAAGAAACAAGTGGTGTTTTTTTCCTCCCTTTTTTTCTTTCTCTTCTCTCTTACGGTGTTATAAGAGAGCAGCTTGTCTGTTTCTCCCTGCTATGTGGTATTAGACATGGCTGGTTGGGTCACAGCAGGAAGGCAGAAACATTTGGAATGTGATAGTTTTCAGGTAGCAAACCTCACTTGTGTTTGATGAACCATTAGTTTCATTAAGGTACAATTAGCCTGCACAGGTAGATAGGAGCATTCGGTAGGGGTTGAACTTGGACAGAAATCATAATGAGCTAAACTTTGACGAATGGTAACCAGCAGCAAAAACCATTTAACCTTTATATTTCTACATCAGTGCTTTGGGTTCCCTTTTGAAATTGAATCATGGCTGCCATCTTTTGAGTTAACTGAGTAGCTCATTGCTTTGCATGACATTGAACAGAATGCGTTTTCTCGCATTCCATCTCCATTCGTGGAGGAATTTTCCTTAAGTGAGTGAGATGTGGCTCCAACTGCTCTAACAGCCCCCTCCCCTGCTCTGCTCATGACATACAGTCACGTGGAAACCCAAGGCATCGCACACACCTTAGCGCACTTGCATCAGATGGACAAGGCAGTTTCTAACTATTTGAGCACAAATGAAAGTTCGCTGAAAGAAGGCAGAAGGTCAGAAGGGTGCTTTGGAATATTAGAAAAACAATCCTTACTAGAGAACATTTAATCGTAAGTAGCTTATCCTTCTCGAAGGGAATGCAGTGTATTTGCATCATTCTCCTCCGCAGTTAACCCTTTACTGTTTATACTTATGACATTTCTGTCAAGCATCCCGGGTGCTCCGGTTAAAGTCAGAGGTCTTTGGACACAGTTCAAGAAGTAGACAGCGTCTGGAGGGGAGCTCATGCGAGGCAGTTTGGCAGAGGGACGTCATGGATAACTGTGGGGCCCCTGGATGGGACAGAAGAACCCAGGGCGTGAATGACAACTTGTGGGAGCAAAGCTTCTTGGAGTGTTGTTTTGGGTGCGGGCAGAGGAAAGCCAAGTGTCAGGACAGGATTTATAACCCAGACCGTAAATTGGTGCACGTGGATATTTGCACTAAATCAGTGCACCTGTGCCTTCCATCAGTGAGTGTCTGGTTCAGTGGTCACAGGAAGAGCAGGGCTCATCTGGGAGGCAAATTGAAACTCTATTTAAGCAAAGTGATTCAGAAGGAGATGTTCAATGCATCTTTCCTCCTGGGAACATTTTCTCCTAAGGTATTAATCAGGGCACTAGGCACAATACTCAGTAATATTGTTCCAAAGATAAGAATGCGTCTCAGGGACAGAAACCATGGAAACCTACTGATTTTCTGAAATGTTGCCTCTCTTTGGAAGAAAAGAGGACAGGATGAATAAACACATATGGTTTACTTAAGGGTTATGTGTGAGTCAGGGTACCTTCTGAATATTTTTAATATTCAGGTGAATGACTATATAAAATCATGGATATAAGAGTGAAATTGTAGCATGGATTGAAAATAAAAAATGCTATACAAGGGGAGAGTTTACAGAACTTAACTTTTGTAGAGTTTTTCTGTAGGATCTAAGGCACAATTTTATTTTTATGATTAGGATTTTTAATTAGGTTTAAAATCCCAGCTCTTAACTTCTAGCTATATGACTTGGGGTAAGTTAGCCTCCAAAAATGTCAATTTTTCTCATCTGTTAAATGTTACCTACCTCATAGGGTGGTTGTGAGAATTCAATGCAATAATACACCTGAAGTGTTTTGCACAGTGCCTGGTCCATAGAAAACATTCTACAAACATTATTAACTCCTGTATTAGCATTCTAGTCTGACAGCCATAAAGAAAATTCCTCAATTATTTCCAAATGTAAAGAATCCTAGTTGGGTGATATTCTCAGTTTACTGAAAGAAGCATAAAGAAATGAGAGATTTTGGCCCAAAAATAAAAATATCTGAATAATTCAGACAGTGTCCTTCTTTTAATTATTTTTGAGTTTTAATAAGAAATAGCATTTGATATTTTTTGAACACCCACTGTGTGTCAGGCACTCTAGAAGATCCATAGCAGTCCTGTGAAGTGACTATAATTGTCCCTTTTTTATAGGCAAGGAAACTGAGGCTCAAAGAGATGAAAGAACGTGGCGAAGCTTAGGTACTGTGGTCAGCAGAACAGGGATTTGAAGGCCGGAGGCCACGCTCTTTCAGTTCATCTATAAAACCTTGGAAGTAGAAGGAATGAAAAACTCACGGGAAAAGTCTGGCCCTGCTACGGACTCTGAGGTAATGGCAGTATTTTTATTTTGATGTTCCCATTAAAATCTTATCCTCTGGCTGAGAGGCCTGGCAGAATGGCACATGTCACCCTTGAGCAGGCACCTAAGTGAATATAAATCACATTTAGCGTTTGGGCAACTTCGCCTGCTTAGGGGACGTGAGTGGCTCTGCCTAGTTCAACTTCATCAGTGGGCTCGGCTGCTATTCTGAGCTAACAGGAAGTTGCACTGACGTAACTCGTGATAAAAGCTTCTTAAGCACTGTGGGAAGTTGTTTAGGAGAAAGATTGAATTTAAAAACATGCACCTGATTATTTAGCAGCTTTACAAACATCTGAGAAGAAAATGTTCAGTTGTCAGGTAAAGCTGCTTTGGCAATGTGCTTTCTATAACGCTGGGCAATGGCAGAGGCTGCTTAGTACAGACAAGGCACAGATATAGCCTGTCTTTGTATGTTGCTTTGGAACATTCTGTTCCTTGCCCATTTTTTACCAGATAAACATGCCTCTGTGGGCCACAAGAACGCAAATTCTTGACTAGTTCTTTGCAAATACATCTTTTAGGAAAATTCCTTAAACAGAGCAGTTTGCTGATTATTAGAGATACTTGTCTGTGTTAGGTATTTTACTATTTCCGGAGTGTTTACATCTACAGCTGTCTTTTCATTTTTCTCCTGGAGAGCATTGAACCTGGCTTGCTTTGAGACCCAAGTCTACCCATTACGGGCTCTGTGACTTTAATTAAGTCCCTTACCCTCTCTGAGCCTGACTCCTCATCTATGAATTGGAGGTGTTGATGCTTTCCTTTTAGATTGCTGCACTAAATGACTTAATGTGAGTGCCAGTGCTTTGTAAGGGCAAGGCCCCATAAAAGTGAACTATCGCTGTTATTATTATTTATATTCGGGACGAAAATCATTTGGTGTTCATAAAGGAGTATTCATGAGTTAATAGCATCCTGAAGATCTAAAATAAAGTTGTAGTGAGATGCCAGAAATGGGGTCATGAACAGACATGTAATTGGCAATTTACCAAAGAGAGCAGAGGGACAAGGAAGAAGATCCCGAGTGTGGTAGGAGCTTTCTGGAGAAAGGGGAGCAAAGGGACAGAACACGCTTCCCAGACTTTCTAGAAGAGATAACACCTTTTCAGTCCACAGAGGTTGCCGTGTGCCATCATTTTATAGGCAGTGCAGGGCAGTCAAATGAGTCATCTGCCATCTCCTACTTGTGGGAATTCCTTAATTCTCTGCAAAAAGTGAAGATAATAATACCTACCCTCACTGGGTTATGAAGATTAAAAGGGCCAATATATGTAAAGTGCCTGGTGCAAATAAGCCTCATTAAGTATTTCCTCCTCCTCTTCCTTTTAAATTTTTGGTCAGATAGGAGCTGTAACCTAGATAAACCACTATCAATATTTCTAGAAGCTTATGTGCTTCTCAGAGCATTCAGGCAAGGTCTAAAGCAATCAGTAGAGTTCTAGTAAATATTCTGGGATTACTCAGAATATTGCCCACACTTGTTAATGGAGTTTGAGTGCATGTAGCCACTTCAGTTATCTTCGGGTGCAGAGAAAGTTGTAGATGTTTTGTATGTGGAAGGACTCTAAAAGAAGGTTTTGAGGGGGAGCAAGAAGGTGTCTGTGCAGTGGTAACGGTTCACAGGGATTAAACTCAGGACCCCTTTAGAGATAAGGGTTCTCTGTTAAGCATTCTGTAGAAAGTAATCGTTTGCTAAAGCTGGACTCCGGGGGAGAAGGTCTTTCTAAGGATGCCTTATGGAAAATTATAGAGGAGTTTTCCAAACTGTAAACTTGATTTATTAGGTTATTTTTAAAGTGCACTTCATATCTTTGAGTAAACAACTGGGAGGTTTAGAAGTGTAAAATTTCAGTTATATAACCTTTTAAGAATTGTTAATTTCAAAAACATCTAGATAAGGATGAGCAGTCAATGATTTTAGCCATTAAATGTACAAGTGCAGACAATTAGGAAAGTAAATTGGAAATCATTTGAAAAAAGGAAGCCTTTTTCAGTTTGCGAATATTAAGCCTAAAATGATGTGTTTGTAGAGTGTAGTGAGTATGGGCAAAATGTGGTCATTGCACAGCTACTGAATACTTCTGTCTTCCAGGTCTTTCCTATAGTCTTCACTAAAGATAACAAATTAAAGTGAGTGAAGTTTTGAAACTTGTCTATATTTTAAAGATGGGTAGATTTTAATTTATTGTCATGATTATACCACAAAAAATTCCATCTTTTTTTCCATGTGTAGGTTAGAAAATGATTCTGATCTTTCCCATACTTGTTTCTTTCATGTTATTTTCTTGTGATGATAATACTAATAATCTCATTTTTTTTGAGACAGAGTTTCACTCTGTCACCCCAGCACGGTGTTGTTGTCATAGCTCACAGCAACCTCAAACTCCTGGGCTCAAGTGATCCTCCTGCCACAGCCTCCCAGGTAGCTGGGACTATAGACATGTGCCACCATGCCCAGCTAATTCTTTCTATTTTTAGTAGAGACAGGGTCTCACTTTTGCTCAGGCTGGTCTTGAACTCCTTAGTTCAAGTAATCCTGCTTCCTTGGCCTCCCAGAGTGCCAGGATTGCAGGCATGAGCCACAAGGCCAGGCCATAATCTCATTTTGTATTTGAGCTTTTCAGTTTTTTTTCACATCCATCACCTCATTTTAAGCCAAGGCTATTTTATTTTTACTTTTATTTTTGAGACAGGATCTTAGTCTGTCACCCATGCTGGAGTGTAGTGGAGTTATCATAGCTCACTGGAACCTCAAACTCCTGGGTTCAAGTGATACTCCTGTCTCAGCCTCCTGAGGAGTGCATGCCATGCCCCACTAATTTTTTAAAAAAAATTTTGTAGAGATAGGATTTCACTATGTTGCTCAGGCTGGTTTCAAACTCCTGGGCTCAGGTGATCCTCCTGTCTTGGCCTCCCAAAGTGCCAGGATTGCAGGTGTGAACCACCACACCTAGCCAAGGTAATTTTAAAACGTTTTTGTTAAAACAGAAGTTTCTGGACTCTGTACTGATTGTGCTTGATGGCCAGGAAAGGACATAGAGAAATGAGGTGAACGCCTGTGACCAATTCATCAAGGAAGCAGAAGAGGGAAAATGTGGGCGGAGTATCCCTACAGAATCTTCTCTTCCAAAATATGGCTGAGACTGGGGAGGGACTGGGAGAGGTGTGATGGAGGGACGGTATAAAAACACCTGTAGACCTGTCACCTGTCCTAAGGTGAGAGTGGGGGCAATGGCTGCGAAGAAGGACTGCTTTTTGTGTACCTACCATGTGCCAGGTAGGTGCTGGTAGTTTAGCACATATTTTTTTAATCTGCTCAACAACACTAAAATACAGGTATTGCTACTACCATTTTGTAGGAAATAGTCTCAGAGAGGTATTGGTAAGTCACCAACATGCATTGTAAAAATAAATTTAGTGTTGCTATGCGCAAGTGATGTTTATGGTAAAATTTCTATTGTTGCCTTCTGGTGTGTTTCCCTGGTCTTTTTTGGAAATCTAAATGGAAGGTCTGATTGTGCCCCGGACACTAAGAATGGCTCTTCTACATACAACGTGAGACAAAGTCAAAGTGAAGGTAGTCGTGGAGTGTCAGTGAGGGCCGTACCTGAGGATGCTTTGTTCTAGAACCTGGATCTGGTGTTGGTCTTGTTGATTTTGCTTCTTCATCTCTTCTTGTTCTTTTCCACTGCTGATTCCATCTAGAAGCCATTTCTCCCTCAAGGCCTTTTTCTGATGTTAGGAAACATAAACATATGTTCTTATATCAGTCAACAATCTCCAAAATCTCTTACTGCTCTCAAATCTTATGAATTTCAATAGTGGACATATTGAAGAGGAACTATTTTCTCTCAGTACCTTGCCTGAATAAATCTGGTATTTTCTTGCCTTCATTGCAACCTTCTTGACCCTCTTCCAAAGTCAGTTTTTATATATCTAAATCCTATTTATCCCTGGAGGTCCGGTTCAGGCCCCTCCTTCTCTATGAAGACCCCTGCCCCTCCCCGCCAGTCCCCTGGCAGCCCCGTCCTCTCTCTCAGAGAGCTCTCTTCAAAATCATGCTGTATTGCATGTTTGTCGCAGCCATATGGGACCTCATCATGTGAGGTCTTTACTGTTATTTGTTTGTTTGATGGATCCTTGTATCCTTAACAAAGCCAGAAGCTCCTCGAAGCTGCTTTGATATTCACCCCAGTGACAGTATACAGTAACTGCTCCCAGAAAATCTTTTGTGGGATTAATTGGAATGGTGGGCAAAACACAAGTTGCTATTGTGTCTTAAATTAATTCAATGTTAGTCGTAGGCTGTGTGGTAGATATTTATTGTTTTACCCACCCAGCGCCCTTCTTTCTTCTGGGAATTTCCCTGTAAGTTTAGCTCCCTAACCGTTCCAACAATATATGATGTATTCAATTCATTGATCTGTCTAAACATTGAGTTGAATATTTGTCAAGTTTAACAACACAGAAAAAGACATATGTTTTATCATATGGAAAAAAATCCTCTTGAATTTGCATGAAAAAATTAAACTCTTGAATCTGAGCCAAAGAAGACTTAAAACAAGTGAAAGAGACCTGCAAATTTTGGAGGCTCTTTATTCTGCATCTAGTCTATGTCTCAAGTAGAAACTGTCAGATATATGGTTATATTATTTTCAAGGAGTTTGTTTCTCTCCTTTTCTGGAAGAAAAGGGCTGCCATTATGTATCTAATCGCCTCTATAAATTATTTGTTCAGTTATTCACTGTTAATTATTCATTGGGGATTCACTACATCTAAAATGGTGAGTAGAGAATGGAAACTTTTATTTTCTGGGACTTTTATGTTACAGTTAAAATGAGAGCAAGTAAGAATTTTGTGTCTTTTTTTAAAGGATGCTAGAATTAATACCACTAGGATGCAAATATCTCTGAATTAAAAGCTATTTTTAATTATCCTTGGTTATGCTTGATAATAACCAAAGCATGGTTATTTTAACTAAGGCAATGATTTTCAAACCATTTTTTTTTAAAAAAATAATATTACACTGAATACAAATAAATATTATATGAAACTATAATTTGAACTACTCTAGTTGAAGCAGTGAGGGGGCCTGGAGCCTTGTGGATGCACAGGACATGATTTGAAAACCACTAGATTAAATGAATAACAACTTCACCCCAGATCATCATATTCGTGTTGGCGTTTTTACAGTCTTATGCAGTTGCAGGTGGACAACACGTACCATGAGAGCAGTTGGTATTACTCTACTCCATGGCCAGAGATTCTTCACCCCGGTGTTATCTTATCTATTTATTATAGATGTTTAGCTGTTTGCAAAAATGTTTTCTCACGTACCCAGTAAATATTATTAATATAGGTTGAGATTTAGCCCTGAGGTCAAAGATGCCAAGAAAATCTGAATATATCTGTATTTTAAGAATTTATTTTGACTTAAATTTATTTCTATTTGATGGGACATGAAGACAGGTAATGCATAGTAAAAAAACAGATGACACCTATCAAAGTAAGTTATAGTCATTACGAACCACCTATAAGGATAGTTCTGGTGAACTGCATGCATATCTTTATAAGAAACACTCGGATGTGATGGTCTTATCATGCTGAGTTATAGAATGATTGTTGTGACATGATTAGGTTAACTTGAGGCTACTTTCTTGGTTCTTAGTCTGATTAGGGATAGGAGCAATTTTAATTCTAGTTTTGTAAAATTTTGTTCATACTTCACAAATTGTCATTTACCCCTTGTGGAGAATCCTTTGAACTTAAATATAAAATACACAGTTTGGATGTGCAGTCAAAATGATCTAATATGATCATATATTATTGTAATCAAAGCAGCTGTTTTGCTTTTATGTCACAGTTTTGACTTACGCTTTAGTATATGAAGCTAATGAATATAATAAAGTATATTTTACAATGACATTCAGAATCAAAAGCCATATGAACTAATGAAAGTATAAGTGACTTGCAGGCAATAGATCTTTTGGTAGTTTTTTAGGGAAAGGTTTTCCTGAAGCATTTCTACGTTGTACCAAGCAGTTATAGTAGACTTTAGGGATAAATTAGTGTTTCATACCATGAATTGAATGGACTCATAGAAAAGCACATTTTCTAGATTGAGTATGGGTGGCATGAGATTGTGATCATATTACTAGTCAGGAAGATCCACAGTGTACAGATCTCAGAACTGTCTGAATATCAGACTGTTAACAGAGCCCCCAAAAGTTCCTGTGCCAGCACATCATGTATGACGTCAGGCTCCGGAGCTAAAGCACATCAGAGTGAGTTACTACAACTATTTTGAAATGTGTTCGTATACTGACATAGGAGGAGCACCTTGTAAACGTTTTAATTCATGTTGTTTAACAAGCGTCAGTGAAGTCTAGTGAAAATGTTTGCAACTGGGGACATGGTGAGAACAGTCATGGGAACCAGGACAAATGGATGGAGAGGAAACTAAGAGACAGGCTGGTAACTGCAGAGGCCAATAGAGTTTTCTTGACTTGGGGAACATGTAGAATTGATTTTTAAAATACTTTTGCACCTTTTTGAATCCCATTTTGGAATTATGCCTACTTTCTGTTTGATGTAGCCAATATTTTCTGAAAACTTGGAAGAATGCTCTCTATTGAAACAGCTATTTTTTCCTCTGTGTTCCCTTTGCAGTTTGTGCATCCCATACAGTGTTCATCACAGACTAGGTGTCATTATGAGTTTATGTGTCAGTTATCATTTTAAGGGCACAGGCTAAGTTGTATTCTATATTCTTCATGTCCCACATAATAGGTGCCTAATAAATGCTGTTGACTGAAAGGCCCTATGTACATCCACATAAATTCTACTTATCAGACTCAACTTAAATCCCACACCTTTAATAAAACCTTCTTTGGTCAACCCAGATTAAAGAATTAATGCTTATACTCTAATTTAAATTTAAAAACCTGTCATTAACTTGTCTTATTTAACACTGAATTTCCCAAAGTAAGAAATGTGTCATTTCCTTCTCCTCCCACTCCACACCACACACACCACTCTGGGCCAGTGCACATCTTGGGAAAGTGGATAGCACCTTCGTGCAGAGAAAATGAAAACCTCTTACTCCAGGTATAAGCAGCCCTGGGACAGAGTACATGAGAATGTAGGCAGAATTTTCGCACCCCCATTTCAGGTACCTTTGTGTAGTGCACAATCTGCACAACTGTACAGCAGTCCAAAGATGATAAATGTTTTGATTGGATTGGATTAGAAGACGCCTCCTGGGTTCCAGAAAGCAAACCAACAGAAAAGATTGTGTATCACTCTCTGGACCATTTTTGACAAGTACCAAAATGAAGCCACCTCAGAAATGGACCTGTCAGTTAGTCAGGATTTTCCTATGTGAAACTTACTTTCTAGAATGAACTGAGTGGATATTTAAACCTTTTCTTCTATTGTGGGCTCTACTGTTCTTTGGCTACCCATTCTGCAAGGATAGCAATTGTTGAATGCTAGAGAGCTATCATTTTACTCAGAAGCTGGAAGTAGTTCACTGGGAGATCCAAATTGTGTGTAAATTGTTTACGTGTGTGTGTATGAGAAAGAGAGAGAGAGAGAAAAAGAGAAAGAGAGTGAGCAAGCAAGGGAGCTGTGGTTTTGGAGTTAGAAATGGCCTATCTCAAAAGTTGTTGTAGATTTGACTGTTGACTTCATTTGAATTACACTGAATAACTTGGTAAAATTTGTTTTTATTTTGTTGATTTTCTGGGAGTACACAAGCATTTCTTGAGTATGTCTATTACTCGTGTAAATTCAGTGTGACATATTGTAAGGACAGCAGACTAACGATGCTTTGAAATTATCCATCAAACATCGGAAATGTCAACTTGTATGTGAGCAAAGAAGCAAACAGAGTCCAGAGAACTGAGGCTAATTGGAATCTTAAATTACGTTTGTTTTCAGACGTGGTCACTTGTTCCATTAGAAAAATGGATTTTGCTGAATCTGGCCAGTTTAACTTAAGTTTGTGGAACCCATGAGTGTACAGCATTGTTTCATTAAGGAGATTCATTATATCTATTGATAGCAGCCCTGCCAGATAAGTACAGTTTCCTGCTCGGGCCTGTTCACAGGGAGCTCCTGTTTGTCATTTGCTTGCATCCTGTCACTAAGCTACGTAACAAAATGTTGAAACTCAATGTGCTTTAATTACACAATGACCACACCCAGTGAAAGATGTAAAGTCTGATTTTAAAAATGGAAGTTTATTTCTGGTTATGATCTCATGTTCTGTCAAAACAAAATAAAACAAAATCCCAAACCACGCTCAAACAACACTGGATTCATAGCATTGAGCTTTTAAATGCAAGCATCCTTGACCAGGCCAGACACTGTCTGTTCTGCACCCCCGGGGAGTGGCTGGCCTTTCGTTGATTTCAAAAGGAACTTCCTTGCTGGATCCGCTCCCTAGGGATGTTAAGCAAGCCTGCGAGCAGGGCCAAATTCTCAAGGCTGAATTCTCAAGGTTACCCAAGAAAATTAGGAAATTCAGTAATCAAGGGTAAAAGTAATAAAACCATGTTTTCAACTTTCCACATATTTGCCAGAAGATATTAGTCTCATATGCAAATATTACTAGCTTCTTGGCCTCCCCTATGGTTATTAGAATGCTAGTAAAACTATGTTGGAGTTTTCGTTTTCCTAAAATATCTTCACTATTCAAATTCCAGTGCCATTAGGATATTTCAATACAAAATAACTGAAATGAAATGAAAGTCATAAGTTACCTTCAAATGCTGGTGCTTTAGTTTCTCTTCCTCTATTTTCAGACGTTTCTGTGATATTTCTTCCTGTATTTTTCTTTTATCCTGAAATGAAAAAGTTCCAACATGTTTTATTTTTTTAATTTCTTAAATGTGTTTCCTTGGGGTTGTTGTCATTATCTGAATGGCCGGCCAGCAATATGCTCTTGGCACTGGTATGAAGCTGCTTTGGAAACTCATATTTTAAAGCGAAGGAGTGCAAAGTGAAACATTCTAAGCATTTGCCTTATGGGAAACAAAAGGCACTTTTTCAAAGAGGACTTAAAAATATTTTAGTGTCTTTCCTTCCTCACTCCCCTTTTCTTTCTTTCTTGTTGGTCTAGCAAGATTGACCTACTGAGTGATGCAATGGAGAAAGTGAATTTTAAGGAGGGAGTTTTGAAATAGGCATGAGGAAACGCTGTGAGAAGAAAGACTGTTCCCAGCACAGGCCTGAAGAAGTTTCTGGGTGAAGGATGTGCTTAATGTGGAAAAACAGGATAGCCTATGGATCGTTAGAAAACTAGGGAAGCTAGAAAGTAGGACTGTTTCCTCCTTGTATAACTTGCTGTGGGAGGACAGAGAAAAAGAATTCAGATACCACTTAGCTCTAGGAGGACTTTTAGCTGAAGTAAAACAAAATTTATGGAAAGATATGACATCTTTTACAAAGTTAACATTACATTACTTCAAAAAACTCAGAAAGCATGGGTATGAATACACAGAGGTTGTACTTTTTAGAAAATATGGCAAATATACTAAGTAGACAGTCTGGGTTTGATTTCTGGCTCCCCCATTCACTAGCTCTGTGTCCCTGGACAATTCCTTCACTTTTCTGTGCCCCAGTGACCTCATCTGCAAAACGGGGATACTAAGAGTACCTACCTCGTAAGATATGAGCATTAAATGAACTAATATGTGTAACCGGTTCCTAGAACAGGGCTTGACACATAGTGCTCTAGAAGTATTTAATGGCATTAAATAAATAAACTCATGACTTTTTAATTGCACAGAAAGCAACATGTTAATTTTGACAATGCTTTCATTGGTTTGAGATGTTTTAGAGATTTCCTTTCTGGAATTGCTTGAGACATTTGATTAGCCGTGAAAAAAGAGCTTTCCTCATTTGTGATCAGAGGTGACATTCTCCTCCATCTTATTCATAAGTGTTGGTTTTAAATCTGCTTTCAAAATTGAAGACTCCGAAAGGATAAAATGTTGTTGCCAGTGAAGATGTCCAAAAGAATTTGAAGCAGGCTCAGGAGGTAATTTGGAAGGAAGAGTTCCAAAACTATTTGGCAGCATTACTGAAATAAGTGCATGACTTCCTGATGTGACTACTTTGAAGATAAAAATTCTTTTTTGATGTATAAGTTCAGGTACATTTGTTGAAGAAAAACAATATGTTGTTCTCCAACTTTGTCATATTTCTCTTTATGAATAAGAGGAATATTCGCCTTCATCAGCATTACTTTTTAAATTTCACAGTTTTTCTTTGAAAAAATAGCTGGGCAGCAAGCATGGGTCTTCAAAATCACTTCTTTCTTTGGATGAAATTGGATTATTAGTAAAAATAACTCTGAAAACCTCTGTGAGTCAATTCTCCACTATATCTAGAGGCTGTTATTGAGCACATATTAGTTATATTTTTGTGTCAACATTTTGGTAAATATTTTGCAGGTGCTATTTCATTTAATACTCATAATAACAAAGAAATACTATAATAATTTTCACTCCACAAAAGAGGAAATGGCAATTTAGGGGAGAGTAACTCATCCAAGTTCTCATAACTAGTAAGTGACAAAGCCAGGATTTGAACCCAGGCAGTTTGAGGGCAGCTGCCACATTCTTAGCCAATTCACTGTACCATTTTCTTGAGTGGGAATTTAGTCAAGCTAGTCACAGTTTCCCTCATTGTCCTCTCCATCATGAAGTACTGTGGCCTGGAGGCCGTGCTAGGACAGCAGGCAGCAAGTAGGACCTCTTACTAGAAGGGAGCACCTTTTTAGTTCCCTAGACGCTGGTGCTGGAACCGTCTCTCCATGAATAGCCCGTAGAGAAGAGCACATTGTGTGCGGTGGACAGGGATTGCTGAACCCAACAGCGCCTCCCCACCCCTGCTGATTGCCAGTTTGGGCTGGTTTCATCCTGGGTTAGTAATCAGGTAATTGAAGCTGTGGGTAGAGGCAGGGCATCTGAAGTGTTTTGGCAACACCAGGCTCATACGAGGGTTGCTAAGGAATACCAATGTTTTGTCACTTAGAGGAGATGTGACGCCTCTCTTATATCGGTTTAGGTGGGTAGGAAGGTAATTTTCTAATGTTATAGCTATGATCCTGTTTTAAGATAGGAGTAATTTTTTCTCATAAGATATCCATCAGCAGTAAGTTATTATCCTTTTGCCAAATTTCACAGGACTCTATAAGCATGACTGAAAAATACTATAACAATAATTTAGTTTTAGTATGGCAGGATAAACCATAGATCAACCTTAAGTTGTGTATCTACCTCTGTTGCTAGTATACCAAAAGTTAAAATAGTAAGCTACTTCCTTCCCAAATTATCATGGAATAAATAGATGTGAAATTCCATCTGCTTCTTAAAATTTCCCCAGAAGCTGATGCACCTTTATCGATAGCTGTTGTAACCTGGTAATTCAGACATTAATAGTTATAATGTAACCATTATGAATAACTTATATTGTTTTTTACTTTTCAATGTTCAATTACCTACATTTTTTGTTCAATGAACATTTTCCTACATTTTTAGTTGTCTGACTTAGACTATTTTCGTAAGTGACAATCACAAATTTCAATTCTGTAAAAGGCTATCTATTAATTATTTTGAAATTAATTTATTTGTCTTATGCAACTACAAAGTTATTATGACTACCTATGATCCAATGATATTACTGCAATCACATATTTGATAAAAATAAGCACAATACTTAAGAGTGTGAGTATTTTAGAGACATTACTGATTGTTACCTAATATTCTAAGATGCTTGATTCTGTCAAAAAGGCAAGATTAATCCTGAGTTGTATAATTCTTAGTTCGTCCAATATTTAAGTACTTATGTACAAATGTTATATTCAAGGTGGCATCAGGAATTGTGCAGTGTTTAAAAGTTATTCAGAAGTAGGTGCTTTCCTTAGGCAGCTTATATCTCATAAAGTCATTTGTGCAAGTAACTATAGTGTAAGACATAAAGTTATTACATGAAATAACTTTAGTAGTAATACATGTTGTTACAAAGGCACAAGTAAGGTACTATTAGGGTTGAGGGGAGACAGGGAAAGGTTGCTTCTATAATAGCTGATGTCGTTAGGAGAAGCTTCGAAGTAGCATC
Source organism: Avahi laniger (assembly GCA_963575035.1). Classification (NCBI taxonomy): domain Eukaryota; kingdom Metazoa; phylum Chordata; class Mammalia; order Primates; family Indriidae; genus Avahi; species Avahi laniger. The sequence continues at coordinate 58,815 of CAUYSK010123739.1, forward strand.
TGAGTTGGGTAGTTCCTGGGGGGCTGGGGAGGGGGAGGAGAGGCATTTAAGTCAAAGACTCGATGTGAGCAAAGGCCTGTGGCTAGAACTTTGGGACATTCTTTGGAATAGCAAGCCTTGAATCTAAGTTACTGTACAGGGAAAGTAAGAATAACTGGAGGAGGACAGATTCTCAATAGAGAATACTGAATGGCATGACAAGGGGTTTGGAGTGTGTGTATTGAGGTAAGAAGCAATATCAGGGAGGAGAATGGTAGATTAAAATCATGTTTTAAGAAGTTTGATATAGCCTTACTGTGTAGTACATAGTGAAGGGGGAGGACTTGAAGGGGATAATCAGTTGGGCTACTGCACAACTCATAAATAAGGCCCCAAGAGCCTGAACAAGAAGGAGCAGAAGGCGTGAGTGTCAGAGATATCAAGGAGTTAGAATGACAGGACCTGCAACCGATGACACATGGATGCAGGAGAGAGAGAGAGCATTGAAATGCTTTCATGCCTAGGAAACTGACAGGAAAGAAGAATTGTGAAATAGGACACTCAGGAGAAGGAAGAAAGAATTTGGGAGGAGAACTGATGGAGTCACACAAAGTTTGAGGTGCCCCTGGGACAAGTAGGTGGCATTATCTGGTAGGAACTTGGAATACTGGGTAGAGAGAAAAGGATCAAAGCTGGAAATAAAGATGTGGGTGTTGTGGAAGGGATGGATGAGAGCACATGGGGAGACATTTCTATGAAAGGGAAAGAAGGGCTAAAGACAGATCTTCCAAGAAGCATTTGCATTTAGGTGGCATAGGAGGAGGGACACCCACATGGAAGTTTATTTTGGGGTCAGTTAGATATTATTTATAATAGAGCTTGATACCTGGGCCACATAACTGAAAGGAGTAAGGGAGGGCACATGTCATTACAAATAAACAGATCATGAGGAGCAAAAAGACAGAACAGTCACTGTGTCATGATAACTGCAAGTTTTAAGAAATTTAGTGATCCTGCGGTCCACATACTTCATTTTATATGTAAGAGTTTGAAACCTCAAGAGGTTAAGTGACCTGCTTAGTAAGGTATGTAGCAGCAGAGCCAAGACTAGTGAGCAGATCTTACTTTTCAGTCCTGGGCTGTTTTTACTTTTCCTCATGGTCTCCACCCAAAAGAAGAAGAAGAAGGAAAAAAAAAAAAATAAAAAGGGAAAAAGCCTGGTCTTGGTTGTGGGCATTTAGACAAGGATAAAAGTAAACAAAAATAAAAGCCATCATACTGCCTGACCAGAAAGAAGGGATAAGTGTTTTCCTAAATCAGCTGAAACAGTTGGAAGAGGCAAGTTAGAAGCAATCATGAGCAAATTCAATAAGTCAAATGTTTTCCAATTCATTCTGCTAAAAGCTGAGCATCTTACAACTTCATGACTAGCTTTGCTGATATCTTCAATGCTTAGGGTCTAAAGAAAACAATAGTAGAAGCTGCTTATTAGAATTAAATGCTACCAACAATGCAGAGCTGGCTGGTGGTGTGCAAATAATGGTAACCTTGGAAGAAAGTGATCTTCTCCATCAAAACACCAATAACATTCTTCACAGAAATGTAAAATATAACCCTAAAATTTATACGGAACCACAAAAAGACCCAGAATAGCCAAAGCCATCCTGAGCAAAAAGAATAACACTAGAGGAATGACATTACCTGATTTCAAATTATACTACAGAGCTATAGTAACCAAAACAACATGGTACTGGCATAAAAACAGACACATAGACCAATGGAAGAAAGAGAACCCACAAATAAATCCATATATCAATTTATCTTTGACAAAGGTGCCAAGAATATAGAGTGGGACAGTTTCTTTAATAAATGGTGCTGGGAAAACTGGATATCCATATGCAGAAGAATGAAACTAGACTCATATCTCTTACCACATGCAAAAATCAAATCAAAATGGATTAAAGGCTTAAATCTAAAACCTGAAACTGTAAAACTAAGAGAAAACATTGGGAAAATGCTTCAGGACATTTGTCTGGGCAATGATTTCTTGAGTAATACCTACAAAACATAGGCAATCGAAGCAAAATTGGACAAATAGGATCAAATCAAACTTAAAAGCTTCTGTACATCAAAGGAAACAATCAACAAAGGGAAGTGACAATCCACAGAATGGGAGAAACTATTTGTGAACTACCCATCTGACAAGGGATTAATAACTAGAATGGATAAGGAGCTCTAACAACTAAATATGAAAAAATTAAATAATTTGATTAAAAATGGGCAAAAGATCTGAATAGACATTTCCCAAAAGAAGACATACAAATGACCAACAGGAATATGAATAAATGCTCAACATCATTAGTCATCAGAGAAATGCAAATCAAAACTACAATGAGCTATCATCTCACTCCAGTTAAAATGGCGTTTATAAAAAAGACAGGCAATAATGAATACTGGTGAGGATGTGGAGAAAGGCAAACCCTCGTACAGTTTTGGTAGGAATGTAAATTAGTACAACCACTGTGGAGAACAGTATGGAGGTTCCTCAAAATCTAAAAATAGAACTACCATATGACTCAGCAATCCCACTGCCGGGTATATATACAAAGGATGAGAATTCTATGTATCAGAAAGCTATTTGTATGCCCGTGTTTATTGCAGCACTATTCACAATAGCCAAGATTTGGAATCAACCTAAGTGTTCATCAACAGATGAATGCATAAAGGAATTGTGGTACATATATGCAGTGGAATATTATACAGCCATAAAAAGAATGACTCCTGCCATTTGCAACAACATGGATGGAACTGGAGAACATTATGTTAAGTGAAATAAGCCAAGCATGGAGAGAAAAATCTCACATGTTCTCACTCATATGTGGGAGCTAAATATTAAAACCATTAATGTCATGTAGACAGAGAGTAGAATGATGGTTACTAGGGGATGGAAAGAGTAGCAGGGATGGGAGGATAAAGTGGCGATGGTTAGTAGGTACAAAAATATAGTTAGATAGATAGAATGAACAATATTTTATAGCACAACAAAGTGACTATAGTCAATGATAAGTTATGGTATACTTGAAAATAACTAAAAGTGTGGAATTGGAATGTTGCTAACACAAAGAAATGATAAATGCTTGAAGTGATGAGGTGATGGATACGCCAATCACCCTGATTTCATTAATGCACATTGTATGCCTGTATCAGAACATCACATGTAACATATTATATAAATATATGTAACCACTATGTACCCATAATAACTACAAATAAAAAATTTTTTAAAAAAGAAGGAAAGGAATGTGCTAATAATATTTCTAGAAAAGAATCCTGGGCATAGATAGAAGTTCACTAGATTTCTATGAAAGTAGATTTTGAAAATTCTTGAAAAAAATTCTTTAAAAAATTGTTGAAAAAAGAACAAACATTTTAAGAAGGAAGAGAGATCATAAAGAACAGGCAAGTTACAAATGGAAACATGGACACAATTAACAATGATCTCGGGTAAGAAGGAAAGAGAGCTACTATGAAAGAACCAAACCAAATAGTTAAATAGTTTAATATCACTGAGAGCTTCCCAATGAGTTCATGCCTCTGAGAATACAGGTAAGAGGGTGGCACCTGTTTGTAATAATGTAAATAAGGCATAAATTCAGGAAGATGTGAAGATGCAAAGCTCATGAAAAGCACCGAGGGCACGAAAAGCCTGTGTGTGTGTGTGTGTGTGTGTGTGTGTGTGTGAGAGACGCACGCGCATGTGTGTGCGAGTGTGCGCATCCGTGTGCATGTGTGTGTTATGCTGAGAGCAAAAAGATAAAGGTAATAAGACTACTGCTGAGCTAAGTAGTGTAATATTAAAATGACAGTGAGAAATACAACTATCGCACTCCTACTTTACTTTCATATTTTTGATTAAGGGGAATAATCTTGATCCTGAAAGGGTAGAACAAAAACGCTTAAAGGGAAATTGAAGCCCAAGAGAAAATAGAACAGCAAAGACAGAGCTACTGCAGTCTTTTGTCTCTGACAAATTTCATTTCAGGAAGTAGAAAAATTTATAGCTATGACAGGAAAATATTGTTAAGTAATCTCCTTGGAATCTTGGATGAGGTGAAAAGATACCAGAAAACTGAAAGTGGCAAATGCTTCAAATTTTGAAGAGGGGAAAAAGGTAAATTATGAATAATGAAAGACTGGTCAATTTTTAGCCAAGTTGTAGAATGAATTACATTTATTAATAGACAAGGAATATGGAATTTAGAAAAGAAATGTCTAGGTGATAGCATTCAATTATTAAAAATAAAGCATTTAAAACTCACATTATTTCTTGTTGCTTAATTACTTCAAGATCTGTAGATGATGAAGATTATTATGATCATAATAATAGCTAACATTTACTGAGATCTTTTATGTGTTAGGAACTACTTAAAGTACATAAATGTATCTATTTATTTGATCTTCTCTACATCTTTATGAGGTAGGGGTCATCTTTATTTCCATTATAAAGTCGAAGAAACCAAGGAACGAAGATATCTCGATCATGGCAATGCAGTATATCTTACTTTTACCATAGCGTTTGACTGTTTCTACTTTATTCTTGTGGAAATTTGTGGAAACATGAACAGAAAGGAATATTTATTTGAAGGTGACTGTCTTAAAATTTTTTTAAATCAATGCCCTGTAGGAAGATAAATAGACAACCAAAATTAAACAAACCCAACAAATAAATACACATAGACTTACTGTGGTAACCCTATTTGTTTATTTATTTAGGGACAGGGTCTTGCTCTGTCTCTCAGGCTGTAGTGCAGTGGCGCCAACATAGGTCACTCTAACCTCAAACTTCTGGGCTTAAGTGATCCCTCCTGCCTTAGTTTCCCAAGTGGCTGGGACTACAGGTGTGCACCACCATGCCCGAGGCTAATTTTTTAATATTTTTATAGAGGGATCTCTCTGTGTTGCCCAGGCTGGTCTTGAACTCCTGGCCTCAAGCCATCTTCCCACCTTTGCCTCCCAAAGTGCTGGGATTAGTGTGAGCCACCATGCCTGGCCTGTGATGACCTTCTGAATCAGAATTTCTAGGATGAATTTGGGGAGGGCTGGAAGTTTTATGTTAAAAACTGCTTCTGGTGATTTTAATGATCAGCAAGATTTGGAAAGCAATGCCATAAAAGAGGACCAAATTAAGATTTCAAAACATCTTGGCTGGGGCTGGGCACAGTGGCTCATGTCTGTAATCCTAGCACTCTGGGAGGCTGAAGTAGGAGGATTACTTGAGGTCAGGAGTTTGAGTCCCGCCTGAGCAAGAGCAAGACCCTGTTTCTCTCTTAAAAAAAAAAAAGAATTATGACAAAAAAATCCCAGAACAAAACGTCTTGGCTAATAGGGGTGATGAACCTAAATTAATGATTAATTTTATTATTAATAAGTATAAACTATAAAACTTTATAGGATATGTTAATCATAGAATATTTGGAAAATTCAGACAATTTTAAAGAAAAATATGAAAATCACCCAAAATTCTACTACTTTAGAAAGAACTACTGGCAACAATTTAGTGCATTTTATTCCAGTCTTTTTTCAGTACACCCAAACCACAGATATATATGCTTAGACAAACACATGTGCACAAACCAAGGAGGCCCATACATACAGTTTCATGTTCCATTTTTTGTACTTAATATTATGTCATGAACATTTCCCATGTAATTAAATTTTATTAAAAATAAAAAATTAAATTTATTCAAAATATTTGTCTAATCAAGTTCCTCTTTTCTGGTTTTTAGGTTGTTTTGAATCTTTTGCTATTATAAGTAATTGTGTGATGAAGTTTTTTGTATCTAAATTTTAGGCCACTTTTCTCTGATTATTTCATTAGAATAGCTTCCTAGAAGTTAGTTACCGAGTTAAGGGGTATGGATCTTTTAAAAATTATTGATACAGATTGCTAAAACGCTTTAATGTAAAGTTGTTTTAACACATATTTTCACAAAGTGTCCATCATCTTTCTCTTACTAATTATGAATATTACAAGTAAAAAATACTTTAGCAATTTGAATAGAACAAAATAGTATTTCAGTGATGTTTTAATGAGGTTTATGAGATTAGTGTGGTCAAATATTATTCATAATTTTCTTTTTTTATTTATTTAATTCAAGATATTAAGGGGGTACAAATTTGCTTGGCTATTTGTATTAATTCTTTTTAAATTACCTATTTGTAATGTCAACTTATTTTTCATATTTTTAAACAAACACAACAAACAACTTATTTTTTGTCAGAATAGTGTAGCCTATCAATTATTACTTAACAATTTGTAAGATTTTAAATTAGAGACTGTAACTTTTTGTTTGCCATATTAGATGGTAAATGCTTTTTCTTATTAATATTTACCTTTAAATTGTATTTATGATGTCTTTAGAAGTATTGAAAACTTTTTTGTATTGCTTGGATGTTTTTAATATCATTTGTCATCTGAGATCCAGTAATTATTAATATATGTTTTCTTCCAGGTCTCTAAAGATTTAAAAATCTTCTATAATCCAACTGAATTTATTGTGATTTATGGTAGATGCTGAAAATCTAATTGTTTTTCTAAATTTTTAATAATTATCTGAAATTTTATCAAATAATTCTTTCCTATTTATTTAGGATGTAAATTTTATTATTTACCATGTTTTAAAATATACCTTGTGGTCTTATTCTAGGTTATCTCTATAGTTTTTCTAATTATTGATTTTGGTACCAATACTACACAGTTTAGATCATGCACCAATAAGGTAAATTAACATTTTATTGGACAAGTTTTCCTTTATTGCTTTTATCAAAAATGTCTTGATTAATAGCAGTAACTTATTTTTCTAGTTGGACTCTGGAATTTTTTGTTAAATTCCGATAGAAACAAAATTGAAAACTCAATTAATTCCTTATTCCTCCTCATACCCCACCAAAATGAAGAAACCAACCAACCAACCATCCAATCAAACAAATAAAAAAACTATATGCCTTGATGGAATTTGAAAAGTTACTCTTAATAATAATGATCACTATCCAGAGACAGAGATTGATAATGTTATATAAGATTCGTATCTGCATGATTTATTATACTTCATATAAAATTGAGATTAATTTTACATGTTTAGTAATATGAGCTGTTTCTTTTAATATATGATGAATATAATGATATACCATGTAATTAAATAGTCTTCTAAATTATTTCTTATGGCTCTATATTATCCTCCCCCCACAATCTGTTAAGCTAATCTCTAATTTTGACCATTGAGTATGTTTCCATTTTTGTACTGTAAGAAATGACTCTGTTACATTATGAACATCTTAGGATGTTCATCTTTGTATGCATCTCTTATTTTTTTTAGTATATGTTTCTTGTAAAGAAATTCTAGGCCAAAGCATAAAATAGTTTTTGAGTGTTTTTATACCAGTTGCCAAGTTGTCTTGTATTAGAAATTCCATGTTTTCACTAGCAGTGAATGAGAATGCCTTCTTAGAGATTGTGATTGGAATTGAATTAAACTTAAATTTGGGAGTATATGACAGATTTTCTGTTTTAAAACTGCACATTCAGGAATGGTATACATCTTCAGTCACATATAGCATGCCACTTAATACAGTTTAATTATATAAATCCTACACATTTGCTTAGTAGGTATAAGAAACATTTCTTCATATAAATCCAGCACATTTTCTTACTAGGATTATTTTTAGGTTTTAATTTTTTTTTACTTTGTAGCTATTAGGAATGAGATATTTCCACATTGTATTTTCTTGATAATTATTATTGTTCAGGAAGCTATTGATTTTTTTATATTCATTGTATATCTGACTTCTTTATTGAACTTTTATAAATTAATTTTTATTCTTAACTTTAGAGACCCTGAAGATGAGAACTAGAGAGTTTATTCACTTTTTCAAGTCATATGGATGGTCTACTGGTGGAACTTTCGTTGAACCTAATTTCTATAACTTCAAGGGTGATGCTTTTTATACCACATCTTACTACTTGCCAAATATATCAGTAGAAATATAATTCCCCAAGTAAGGGACATTACGACAACACCCAGGGCTGTGTACTGGTCAGAGTTCTGTTTAACTTTCAGCACCAACTTATAACAGTGACACTGACATTTTGGAGAGTGTCCAGAATGAGTCTGTGCTAAGAGGAATGATTGAAATCCAGAAAATGAAGCTGTATAGCTTCAGGGGCTAGAGTCATGATGACTAGGTGGAAACTAAATGCGACCAGATTCTGGAACAGTACGTCAGAGCTCTTAACCCAGAAGGCTGTTCTCAAACGGGATAGAGTGTTTTTGGGGGTGTTGATCCACCTGATATAGAAGTGCTCAGGGAGAAGCTGGGTGAGCAGCTCTTGAGCATGGTATAATGAAGGTGGGAATGTAGACAAAGAGATCTCTAAGTTTTCTCCTGGTCCTATGATATGTTTGCACCTAGATTTGAAATGTCCTACTTCTTAAGTTACCCATGGAAATTGGGCACGGTTATCACTACCATTAAATACTTAAGGGGTGAATTGAAAAGCACAAATTTTCTAAATCTCATTTTATTTGGGAACTTTAATTTCTTTCCCAACCTTACAACACATTCTAAAAGATCTCTAAATGGGATCCAGCTTGTGTTCTGCTCTTTTATTACTTTGTCTATCCTTTCTTGTTTGTTCTAATGAGTAGTGACAAAACAAAACAAAACAAATATAACAACAAACACAAAACAAATCCCTGAATAATCAAGGGGTCATGGTAAACTTGGCCAGGTCTTCAGTGAAAAGAAATCTGTTAGCAGGCCAGGCAATCGTTAGCTTTTCCCCCTTCTCAGCATGATTGTATTTGCTCATTCATTCATTCACTCACTCAGGATAGCTCTGTTTTGTTTTTGTTTTTGATTTTTTTTGGTGCTCCAGCTAGTATTGAGCTCACTATTGGGGGAACTGTTAAAGACACAAAAATGTCTTTGCCTTAAGAAGTCTTAGCTGGAGGGAAGAGACTGTACAATGGAAGAGGGATGGTGAGGCGGTAACAAAGGAGTATTTTGGCATATTGGATGCCCTGAAAAATGATTCCATTCCAACTCTCTTAAAACAATGACAAATGCTTCTGAAATGGAACCACATTTTCTTCTTGCCCTCCTCTACTCCTGGCAGACTGGGGAAGCTGGGAGGAAACTGCAAGGGGTTGAGGACTGTTTGGGGTTAAAAAATTTGGTTAAGCTCAATAACAAAAAAAAATATAAATAAATAATCCAATTAAAATGGGGGAAAGATCTGAACTGACATTTGTCAAAAGAAGACATACAAATGGCCAACAGGTATATGAAAAATGCTCAACATCGCTAATCATCAGAGAAAATGCAAATCGAGACCACAATGCAATTATCCTCATCCCAGTTAAAACAGCTTGTGTCAGAAAGACAGACAATAACACGTGTTCTCACTTGTAAGTGGGAGCTAATCAATGTGTAAGGAATAGGAGACATTGGAGACTCCAACAAGTGGGAAGGTGGGAGGGAGTGAGGGATGAGATAGCACCTGTTGGGTACAATGCACACTGTTCAGTTGACGGTTACACTAAAAGCCCAGACTTCATCACTCTGCAATATATTTATGTAACCAAACTTCACTTGTAGCACCTAAATCTATTAACAACAACAAAAAGACAGGCAATAGTAGATGCTGGTGAGGATGTGGAGAAAAGGGAATCCTCACACGTGGCTGGTGAGATCATAAATTAGTACAGTCACTATGGGGAATAGTGCCTCAAAAAACTAAAAATAGAACTTCAGTATGATCCAGTAATTCCACTACTAGGCATATACCCAAAAGAAAGAAAATCAACATATCAAAGAGATATCTGTACTCTCATGTTTATTGCAGTGCTACTCACAATAGCCAAAATATGGAACAACATAAGTGCCCATCAGTGGATGAATGGATAAAGAAAATGTGGTATGTATACACAATGAAATATTATTTAGCCATAAAAAGAATGAAATCCTATCATTTGCAGCAATATCAATGAAACTTGAGGCTATTATGTTAACTGAAATAAGCCAAGCACAGAAAGAAAAAAAATGCATGTTCTCGTTCACATGCAGGAGCTAAAAAAAAGTGGACTTTACGAAAATGAAGACTAGATCGGCTAGTACCAGAGTCTGGGAGGGGGCGGGGCAAGGAGAAAGGAAGGACAAAAAAGAACGTGAATGTATTTATTACCACTGATCTGTACACTTAAAAATGATAAAGATGGTAAATTATATATGTATATTTACCTATTAAAAATTTAAAAAATAAAGAAAGGGTGGTTAAGCAAAGCAGAAACTCCAGAGATTCTTTCTTGGCTCTGCTTCAAACTCATTCATAAGAGTGAACAACAGAAATCTGAGGAAGCTCTGAAGAGGGGTGAGGATCTCAGTTTCGATGTTTATAAGAATTTATGATGATGTTGTTGTCAGAGAATCTGACAAGCAGAAGAGTGGATTCAAGTTTCAGTCTTTAATTAATCCTGTAACTTTTCTTGGCCTTAGGTTTTCCACCTACGAAATGGGAATGGTGACACCTGCTTTTGAAAATACTGTTTAGATAAAAGAGATACTGGGTGGGCAAGTTTTTACTTTTATTTATTTATTTATTTTCTATATCCCAAGTCATCAAACAAAAACGTTTTATTTCTTTAAAGCCTAAATACCATGTGAGAATAAATGCTGTTATTTTTGGTAGTAATCTCAGAATCCTTTTGCTTAAGAGATATGCTTTATATTCTAGATGTATGAGCATAGATAGATTAGGAACAGCTGTTGCAGCTCATTTGACTGTTATATCATCCTATGTCAATCACTGATGCAGTCTTACATTGAAAACTTGATGCTTAGGACAGAAGCCAGTTTTGATTTCCATTTAGAGCCTCTGAGGATAACCCTGTTCTATGTGTTAAATGGCTTGACGGAATTCTCTCATTCCCTGGGGATTTACATAAAAACTGTTGAGTACAGATCTCACTCAAACTACTTTGATGATGTTTTAGGAAAGTATACACAGGTTTTGGGGTGAGGGACTTAAATTTTCATGGAGTCTCTTTCTGAAACAACACCACTGCCATTAAAATAAATTAAAATATTCTCGTTTTATTTTAAGAGAGGCTAGGTAGTATGAGACTGCAGATTAGGAAGTGGAAGTCCTGTTTCAGCGTTAGCACTGAACTATGCTGCATTTGTTTACACTCTAGTTAGTTTCAGATGCTTATTCTCTAATTTGTTTTAATCACAGTTCTCTAAAGAAGCAGATTGTCCTTCTGACCGTCCAGTAACATTCAGAAAGTTCATGGGGAGCCTCGTCTGTGGAGGACTTAGCAAAGTAACATTATCATTCTGTTGCACACTGGAAAAACCTTCCTCTGTTATCAAAAAGCAATTTCCTTAATGAGCTATCAAAATTATTATACCTCATCACACGCTCTCCTTTATGGGTGGGCTATTATGTTTGGCAAAGAGATATGGTGTAGCATATGCATTTGAAGAAACATTTCCCTCTCTGGAAGAAACATGTAATCTTGGTACGGTACTGTGGAAAGTTGTGCACAGGCTTTATTGTTTGAATATTCCGGCACAAGACATCTTCATTTAGAAGACTGCTACATCTTCGTGTGCCACCTCCATGTGAATGTCTTTGGATGCTTATGACAAATTAGAAGTTTTTCCCATAACTATGTCTTAACTATGAGATATGTTGGTTAACAATGGTGCATTATGAGTTCTTTTAGCCATTCTTACTTTAAGAAGTCCTTAGAACTCTAAATAACACATAATCCAAACACATTAAGGTAGACTTTGGTCAAGATCCAGGCTGTTTGCTCTTGTTTTCCTGTTCTTATTTGTGCAGGTAGAATGAGTAGCGGAAAATATATATGGCTGGACTGGAATACAGAACAGGGCCGACTTTTTGTACATGTGACTTGTGAAGTCATCAGCGCACCATGCTCAGAGTATAAAGCTCTGATATTACCATCTTGAAATTGTGAGTACTTTTTGAATAAGGACCACCACATTTTCCTTGTGTACAGGGCCCCACAGATTACATAGCAGGTCCTACTTTTGGGTCATGAACTATCTCATTGACTGATAGAAGATTCCAGATATTTACAAATAAAAAATGAGCCGAGACGGAGTGCCCAGTGACGAGAAACACGTGCTAAAGAAACAACTAGAACCTGTGTCAGTTCACGTTATTGTTTTAATGTTAGTCTTTGTACTGTGGAGATTTCTGTTTTATGTAAAAAACTTCCTGCCTCTTAAATTCCTATATTTATAAGTCAAGAAAAAATTCTTCAGGAGTAGAAAGAAATAGAGAGTGGATCTGGGGAAATGTGAGAGCTCCTTATTTTTGTGTGTGTCATGAGCTGCTTTGGCGGGCAAATCTGGCTCTGTTGCTCAAATTCCAGTGTCAGGACTTTGTGTGGCTCCTTTCCAAATGGAGGGAGTGCTGGGCAGGTGCTTGTGCTTGTGATTATTGTTGTTGTCTGGCTTTGGACAGAGCTCACCTCCTTCATCTTTATGCTCAAATGTCACCCTCTCTGAGAAGCACACCCTGACCACTCTGCTTAAAATTGCATCCCACTCCCATGCCCACCCTGGGCACTCCCAATTCCCCTTATTTTACTTCTTTTCGTTTAAATGCATATGGCTTGGCACATAGCAGGTGCCCAATAACCATTGATTGAATGAATAAAGGCATGAGAAAATGAGTTGATGATACACATTCCTTATGGTTAAAGGCAAGCCTTCACGAGAATAAAAATGTCAGCTTGCTTCTTACCACTCTTTTCCTCAGCTCGATTTGTTCTCTGAAAATTGATTCTAGTTTTCAGAATTCTTCTGAGTTCACCTCTCAAACGGTCCAGATTTTGCTAGTCTATGATCTCTAGACGGGTTAAGGTCTAGTTCTCCAGTCTGAGCATTCTGATATTAGTTAGTAATGGTATTTTCCAATATCACCGTAGGCATGAAGATAAGAATGTGTGTTCCTTGTGGAGAAGGATGTCAAGAGCGTGTGGAATGTTACTCGTCCTAGGGGATCTTTTTATTTCTGGGGGAAGTCCGCCTGGGCCTTTGCCTGCTCTTCAGTGTGGGCCATATTCACTTCCAGAGAGGAACTCAGGAGGGAGGGACAATTCTGTGAGGGATACCCTCAGTCCTTCATCCCACTCTTCTCCAGAAAGCTGGAGACACAGGTGTTGTCAGTTCCAGTAATGCTAAAAGTGAATTTCAAATTATTAGTCTATTTCAATTAGCTCTTCTTTTGTATAAAAATCAGCTATTTGTTAAAGTATGCAAGAACTTGAAAAGAGCCTCAAGAGACTTTTAAAAGATGAAGCCTAATATTTGATCAGTTCGAAGCAGCCCTTTTCTCGAATTACAGTTGAAAACTGAACTCTGGCTGAGAAGCACTTTAACCATTAATTTAGTACATGGATGAAATAATGAAGGAGGAAAATCAAAGTATATAATTGTGTAAAATAGAATCTATATTTGGTATACCCAAACTGAAAAACCTCTTTTAAAAAAATTGTTTCTTTGTACTTTCATAATTTTGCCTTTATTCTCTTTAAATCTTTGGGAAGACTTCTGGCTGATCTAGAATTCAATTTACTGATATGTGAAATGAATGGCACCATCGCGATAATTTAGTTTTCACTTTGAGAGCCAAAGTGCCGCATTCCAACTACTTAATGTGTTTAATATTTTTTTTTTTTTGAGAAAAAGAAGACTGATACTTGGTTCTGACAAGTCATAGGCATATACATTATTTTTTCAATTCTTTACATTGGAAATTATGACTTTTATACACCCAAAATGAGGTAGAATGAATACAACAGTGAAGATTATTTCATTTCACAGTCAGGAATTGGAGAAACAAATTTTAATGTAAAAATCAAATAGCAGTTATAGTGTAAAAGTTTTTTTTTTTTCCTTACAAAGTGAAGTCTTGTGAGTTTCTGTGTCTGGGTGCATTAGGCAATTGCCTTGTGATTTTGTTCTGGAAGTATAGAAAAATTCCTCCATTGTAGAGAAATAGGAGGAAAAAGTTAAAATGAGAAGATACTCTCTGAGTTTTAGCTGAGGTCAGAGATTCTGAATAGTTTAAGTACTTCCAAAAATAAGATGATCCCTGCAAACTCTCTGAATACTATGTGTTTTCATTTTCCCAGGGAGAAGGAGAATAGCTGAGGTGGCTTCCTGGGTAAGGCAAGGGTGGAGAAAGCTGGCATTTTCCAGGGTGTCCGGGAGAAGAGAGTGGATGTGTTGTTTCCATGGACACATTACTGCTCCATTTTTCCTCTAGGTGGTGACAAATGCGACTGGATTTAGTCTGGTGAGGTGTAGGCTAGTTTATGGGAAATTTGTTCCCATAAACTTTTTCCGGTTTTTTTTCCCCCTACAACATTTATACAGGCATATTACTTCCAAGCTAGAATTACTTTGTGATCTTACTTTGGAGATTTGCTTAATTCTTTCTAATGGGATGTGTTTAGGCTAATGGAATAATCCAAAAAGTTTTTTTTTTAATCACCAAAAAAGCATACAACTGTATGTTCAGGAACCTATGTACTCTCTTGATTGCTTTTAAGGCATTATAACTATTGTTGTATCTCTATTTGCATTTGGAACCCTCAGTGAAAATTCCTCATCTTCCTGAATAATTGTATGTAGCTATATCTTTGAACATGTACTGCTGCAGTGAGTTATAAGGTACACAGAAGGTAATAAGGGTTTAAGAAGGGTGTGCCCCAATTTAAAAAGGAAAATGTGGAACAAGGGTCTACTTGTGTATTTCAATTAATTAATCAGGAGATAAAAGCATTAGAAAAAGCAGAGCTTGTGACCACACAACTCACGCAGTCTAATACAGTAACCTTTAGACAACAGCTGTAATGTGAAAGGGCCATGCCAAAACCAACAGAACAGAGCTGAGTTCCTGTCCCTTAAAGCAGGACAGCTGAAATGGTAGCTGAGTTTAACAACAAAAAGAACAAAACAAAACAAATAACAATCCAGGCCAAAGTTTTTTTGAAGGAAGGAAAATGTAATCATTAGAAGTTAGACTTTTAAAAAAGCATTATCATATGGAAAAGTGCCAACCTTATCAATAGACTTCTGGTTCCTTACTATTGTCTAAGAAAACATTTCAATTTATTAAATCCTTTCTGGGTGAAACTGCGACATTGTATTCATTCAGTAAAAATCCTAAATTGAGATTAGCATTATTAGTTATGCTATAAGAATCTGAAGAGCAAAGAAAAATATCCCCGATTAGCATCAGTTTTTAAAAAGTACTCATTTCTTCCCGACAGCTAATATTAGTGGCAGAAAATGCTGAGAAATTGGGATGTTGATTTCCAAAGATTTTTTTCCCTTAAAACAATTATATCAAAAGTTGTAGCTATGATAAATGATTGTGCCACAGGAGTTTATAACACTTTTTTAAAAAGCTAGATCATTTAAGAAAAGTAATTCATTTCTTCTTTGACTCTTTCCCAGAATAAACATAAAAAATGCGCTATTATCCTTCCCAGTATTAACGAAATGTTTTCCAAATCCACTGCACGCACTGCATTCCTTTATCAGGATCTTATTTAGTCTGTGACTCTGCTGGAAACTGATATCTCAGAATTAATCTGATACGTGCTTTTACCTACTTTTCTCTAGTTTAATGCTTAGATTATGTATACCAATGTTCATTTTAATTCTGCTAGGCTTTCTGGAACATACTGCCACATTATGAATAAAAAGTTTAAGGTCATTTGCTTTATTTATTTTTCTCTCCCCCTTTTAAAGCAATCCTAACTTTTTGATGCATGCTTTCGTTAGAAAGTTTCCAAGTTGCGGATCTGTTTTTTGATCTAGTATCTGTCAAACAGAAATAAATTTCAGAGAAAGCTGCATTTTTAAGGCACACAGAAGGTGAATGATAGTTAACCAAAGTGCCTTAAAGCTTTTGATTGCTCTTTAACATGTAGGCACGGTCTTTTCAAAAATCAAGAACACTGCCCTGCGCTCAGGTTCCTAAGTCCAGGAGTTTCAGAGGGTCACAAGGGTTAAGAGAGAAGCAGAGACGCAACGGTGAAAGCTGACAGTTCTGTTTTTCTACTCACAGGGGCCCAGCGACAGGGGCAGCTAGCAACGGTTCTGCCGTTCCTCTAAGCAACCACCTCAATGAGTTATAACTGTGTGCAGACTTACAGTGATGGCCTGGAGTCTTCCCTTCACCAGCTCAGCTTCTTCCATTCTAGAAGTCAAGGACAGGCAGACGGTGAAGCAAATCCAAAGCCAGCATAAATCAAGGCGCTTCCTTGGAGAGAGGAGCAGGGGTGACGGAAGAGAAACAGGGAGAAACCCGCTCTTTGCACTAGTGGAGAAAAGGAGAAATATCCGACTTGTCAGGAGCGTCTCGGAGCAGATGCACAGATCAGGGCAGACAGACACATGTAATGAGGGTGTGCTGGGGAGGCAGACGCTGAGGCTGCTGGCACGAGCTGACTGACAAGTTTGAACGGCAGCGGCACAAGCCCTTTTCCTTCAGGAGCTGCCAGCTCTTTGTTATAACGTGCACAGTTAGCAAGGCGCATTTTCTTGTTAACTGTTCCTTCCCCAATTCATTATTTTCCAGGAGTGGCTCAGAGGGCCAACCTGCTGAGTGTTTAATCAGCCTCTGCTCTAGCAACACAGAGCCATCCCTGGATGTGTGTGTTTGTGCAAAGCTCGTTTACCTGTTCTCTAGCTCCAGAGCTTGTGGGGAGAGAGAAACTCACCTAGCCTGGGACAGAAATGCCAAGTCACTTGTTTGCCTTTCTTCCTCGGATTGGCTTAAGATAATAATAGAAAATTCTATGGTTACTTTAAACTTCATACAGTGGTAAATTTACATAAGCTGCTCTCCCTTCCCCCTCCCCCGCTCCTGCAGTTTGTTGTGGACTTCAGAACCTTTAGGTGGTGGAGAAATCCAAGGTGTTCACGTGACTATATTAAGAAGCTGGCCCACCAGGAATGTTCAGTGTGGCTTCAACATTAAGTGTCACCCTGTGTTATTGCTTGACTTGGATTTCTATGGAATGCAGTTCTTTCTTGGACCTTGCTCAGAAATGACACTCTCAGCTTTCAGGAAGGTGCCCACTTTGACCTCGCTAGTTACGCAAGAGAAAGGAGTGAGACTTTGAACGTGTGCTGAGACATTCTGTGATTGCCTGCAGCCTGACCCTGTGTGGATGTCCCCTTGTCCTTTAGAAAGGGCAGTCAGGCCCAGGGAAACTCAGTTCAAAGCAGAGGCTGGGAAGCTGTGCAATTGACTTTGTCTGTTTTCTTTCCCTTACCAGTTCTTTAATTAAATTTTGATATAGCAAACCCTAATTACTGTCTACCTCATTATTACGTGTTTGGCTGTTATCGAGCACATTCATATTACCACTCAACTGAAGAGGTTAAAAAGACAACCTAAGCATTGAACATATGGTTTAATTTCCTTTGAGTAATAATAATACCTAATATTTGTTGTTGAGTATGAGAATAGGCAAATGTGTAACATCCTGTTTATCTTACAAGGTGCTGAGAGGTACATGCTATTATCCCTATTTTAAGAATGAAGAAACAGGCTCAAAGAGGTAATTTGCCACATGTCTAAAAAGTAGCAAAGCCGGGACTGGGCCTCGGCCATCTGACTTTTAATAGACATTTATCGAGGCCTGCCCAAGGACACAGGGCAAGGTGACGCATAGGCTGAAGGTTAGATCAGTCTTTATGAGGAAGAGCTGGACCCCAGCCTTCTCCTCCATGGAGCTCACAGAACATTACGCTGGGTGTAAAACCCTCAGGCAGAACCCTGTGGGACGTCCTCTGCAGAAACCTATGGGTCTTAGTGAGCCAAGATTTCCCCATATTGTTACTCGGAGCTCCCCAACGTACAGCCCACATCCGCAGCCAGTCATACTGTGGTGAAACCCACCAGTTGCAAGAGTCTGAAATAATACCTGAGAGCAATTTGTCCTTGCTCATACATTCCCAGAAGAGACGTTCAGGGAGACTAGAGAACAGGAGAAATGATTAGGTGTGGGCCAAGTTCTATTACTATTGGATGGATATTTAAGCTTAAAGAAAATCAAACCTTCAAAAGTTTTGATTTTGTTTATTTGCAGATCCTGGCCGAATTTAAAGACAAGAAAGCAGTAGTGATAAATATCTCAGTCAGAATTGTGTATTTGCTGCCCAGAACAGATGGGCAGTCATCCAACTATTAGTCTGGATGTTTTCCTAAAAGCAATTTACCTCTCAAATCTCTTTTCTGCTATAGGAAAACCCAAGGGTTTCCTAGTTTGGGGGCGGACTAGATAAATAGAGGATCAGAGAATTTAGGAGGGAGCAGAGTTGTGACAAATGATTAATATCATCATGTGTTCATTCATTTATATACTAATAATTGCTAACATTTTTTTTTTTTGAGACAGGGTCTTGCTCTGTCACCCAGGCTAAAGTGCAGTGGCATCATCATAGCTCACTGCAACCTCAAACTCCTGGGCTCAAGCGATCCTCCTGCCTCAGCCTCCCGAGTAGCTGGGACTACAGATGCGCACCACAACGCCTGGCTAATTTTTCTATTTTTGGTAGAGATGAGGTCTCACTCTTACTCAGGGTGGTCTCAAACTCCTGAGTGCAAGCAATTCTCTTGCCTTGGCCCCCCAAGTGCTAGGATTATAGGCATGAGTCACTGTGCCCTGCCAATTACTAGCATTTTTAAAGCATCTGTTATTCATTCATTCTGCACGTATTAATTGAGCACCTGTGATGTCTCAGGCACTGTGCTAGGTGTTTGGGATACATGGATGAACAAAATTCCTGCTCTCCTGGAACCTATATTCTTATATTATGGTAGACAATAAAAGATAAGCATAACAAGTAAACAAAATATAGTAGATGAGGAGATGATTATGTGACTCTAGGTTCTCTGAGAAACAAACGCCAAGATGGGTTCAGTGTGCAGGATTTTATTAAGAGAGACAACTGCATGAGAGAAAATGGGGAGATAGGCAGAAAAGGGTGGAGCTGGGCAAGTCCGGGAGACCCGAGTGGAATCCTGGAGCCAGGACTCTCTGATGGCCTTGCTGGTCTCCCTCAGACTGCACTGCAGATTAGGCTGTTTCCATTCACCTTTCCCTCCTACTCTCTTTCGCTGGGGTCTCCCAGACTTTCCCAGCTCCAGCCTTTTCTGCCTATCTCCCCATTTTCTCTTATACAGTCACTTCTCTTAATAACATCCTGCACATTTAATCCATGTGGGCTTTTGTTGCTTAGAGGTCCTAGGATAACATAATAACCTCTTCATATTTTATTTATGTATTATATTTATATTTTATTGTTTACTAGAATATAGGTTCCAGGAGATTAGAAATTTTCTTCATCCATGTGTCCCAAACACCTAGCACAATGCCTGGCACATCACAGGTGCTCAATAAATGTATACATAATGAATAAATAACAAATGCTTTAAAATATTGGCAATTACTAGTATTATCAACTACACAAATGAGTGAACATATGATGATATCAATCAGTTGTCAGCTACCAGAGTGGTCCAGTGTGTCTCAGGAATGAGCCCACTTTAGCATTCCTGCCACACTCAGTCACTGGCTGGGAGGAGCCCCTGGGAAGCACGGCCTTGATGCAAACACGGGGATGGATTTCAGAGTGCAACAGCTGGTACTCTTCATCAGTTATGCTCCTGTAGTTCAATGCCTGAGAGGCACTTACTCATGACAGCCACCGTGATAAATGCTATGGAGAGAAAATAGAGCAGAGAGGAGGATAAAAATTGTTAAGGCATAGAAGGTTGCGATTTAGAATTCAGCCATTAAGGTAGTCAGTGAGAGGTGGAACTTGGCCATGAGGATACTGAAGGGAAGAACATATCTGGACAAGTCTGTGCAAAGGCCCCACAATGGGCCGCACCTGGTATGTTTCAGGATAAAAGCTAGTGTGGTTACTAGGGGGTACTGAGAGAAGAGTGACAGGGGATGTGGTCAGAAATGTAAAAGGTCCCGATCTATGCAGGGTCTGGTAGGTCATTGTACAAACTTTAGATTTTACTCGGTGTGATGTGAGAAGTTATTCAGATGTTTTGAGCAGAGGAGTGCTTTGCAAGGATGGAAGCAGGGAGACTAGGTAGGGTGCTATTGCAGTAATCCAGGTGAGAAACGGTGGTGGTGTGGGCCAAGGCGGTAATGACGAGAGTGGTAGGAATTGGTTGAACCATGGATATCTTTTAATCCTGCTGGTAGATTAGATATGGAGTTTGAGAGAAAGAGAGGATTCATGATAACTTAGAGACTTTTGGTCTGAGCAAATAGCAGTTGCCATCAATTGAGATAGGGGAGTTGGTTAAATAGTCTTTTTGGAGAGAGAGGATGGGTACCAAGAGCTCAGTTTTAGACAAGTCAGTTCATTCTATGCACATGAAGATGTTGAGTAGGCAATTAGATATATGAGTTTGGAGTTTAGGAAAGAAGTCTCAGATGGATGTACAAAATTTGTTATATATCTGGAAGTAAGCAGGATTATAAAATATTTAGAATTAGTCCTGGGAACTCTAGACAAGGGGTTCCCAACAGCATAGTTTAGTGAACTACTGTCCATTAGATGTTAATGATATATTCATGACCAAATTCAGCCTTTGTAAAATAGTTACCTAGTAGAGCTCTACCTGCTTTCAATTGTCTGGTTTTACTAAACATTTTGTTGTTTGCCAGCCAGTGTAAATGAAGGTGGCAAGAGTTAAAAGATACAATTAATTACCTGACATTATATTAGAAGTTAAGGGATATAAGAGATTCTGAGACATTGCCCATTCTTACAATGAATTTATTGTCTGGTTGGAGAGATAAGACACAGGCTCAAAACAATTAGAGGACAAAAGAGTAGTATAAAATAACTGTCATTATATTTTGATAAAACAAAGCACTAACTATTGCACTGTATGAGACCAGGATAGTATCACAAAGTAAATAATAATAGTGTATATCACAAGCAGTAAGTGTAACACCAATTGAAGAAGATTGAGATAAATGAGAGTTGCAGGAAAGCTACTACAGGGAGAAAGCAGAATTTAAAAGTAGAGATGGCATTTCTAAGCATGAAAGGGAGGAAAACACAGAATGTGGTAAAGATCCAGAAAAGAGATTATCTTGCCTGGAGCAGAAAGGGGAAATTAGATAGAAAGATTGACAGAAATACACATTCATACACAGAATTTGATGTTCAGGGAAAGTGGGAGAGAAAAGATCAGATTCATAGTTCAGGAGAACAAAACTTCCAACTCTCTCAGAACATAAAGATAGAGGGAAAGATTGGGTAGAAAGATCTATTAGGAAGATAGGAAATATGAAGTATAAGTGCCTGTAGAAAGAATCTAAAAAAATTGCCCATGCTCCATAAAAGGAAAAATCCCCAGGACTCTTTCTGGGGAGGTCTGAACTCGGAGGCCAAGAAGTAGATGAATATGAAGGACAAAGTAAGTGGATTAGGAGTACTCAGGTTGCTAACATAAATATGTTAAAACCCAAAGGTGATGCCAGTGGGAATGATCGATGTGGGGGAAGTCCATAAACATTTCAATGAGAGGATTGAGCTGGAGAGAAGGTTGAGAATTTGATAGATTCCAAATTAAGTACAAAATAGAAGTTTGGATTAGAGATTTTGAATTGAAAAACCATAGAAAAATAAAATCAAATGAAACAGTGGCAGGATGAGAATTGAAGGAAGCCAAAAGCAGGAAATATTTCTAGAATGTATATGTGAAAAGACTTTTCTAGAGTCTTTCTGAAACCAGATCTCGTGTTAAAAAACCTGGGTGCTCACTTTTCTTCTGACCCCCAGGCTCCTCTTTCCTTCTTTCTCCTTTCATGACTTATCAGACTTTTGGAGGCCAGAAGTGGTGTCAGCCTAAGGACAGGAGTTTCCTTCCTATATCGTATCTTTGAAAGAATCATTTAAAAAACTCCGACCCTCAGATTTACCATGCGCTAACCACTCCGTTTCTATCCTTATCCTTGACTCTTTCTCTCCCACATCACCAGACAATGTGAGTTTTTTCTCGTCCTTTCCTTCTCTAGTAGACCCCTGGAGGGGACTACATTGCTATAGGCAAGTAACAAATAATATGGGAGCAGGGTCACCACATAAATTACTAGACATTCCTGATACTGCTTTATTTTCATTCTAGGGTACACTGTATGGTTGGTAATATATGCATTCCGTGTTAGGTAATTTGAACTTTATGGTTTAGAGGGTAAATGGGGAAATGTACTGCGGGCTTCACAGCAGCCTGCAGCACAGGCGCTTCTCTTACTTGAATTGTCCAAGATGTGATTCCTCCTTCCTTCTTCCTTCTTTCTTCACTTGGCTTCCAGGACACCTCACTTTCTTGATTTTTATTCTCTTTCTTAGCCTTCTTTGTTGGTTCCTTCTCTTTTTCCCAACCTCTTAAAATTGTAGTACACTAGCGCTCAGTTGTTGGTGATCTTTTCTCTATTCCTCTCTACTCACTCCATTGAGATGTCATTTAGTCTCTTCCTAATGCCATTTAGATGCTAAGACTCATGCATTTATTTATATCTCCAGCTTAGACTTGTCTTTTGTCGTAGGGTCCTGGGCTCATACCTCTGCCTTCCTCCGGAAATCTGGTTGCCTCATTCCCTCACTTTTTGTAGGTCTTTGTCCAGATGCCAATTTCTCAATGAGGCCCACCTTGACCGCACTATATAAAACCACAAAACCCCTCTGTTACTACCAGTCCTCCTCACCTTGCTCTATTTTTTACCATAGCCCTTGCCATTTTCTACAATACTGTATAATGCATTTTTTTAGTTTATTGTCTGTCTTCCTTTACTAGAATGCAACCTCCACACGGAGAATGCTTTTTTGTCTATATTCTAACTGCTTAGAACGGACTGGTACCTGGTGAATACTAAGTAAATAATTGTTAAATGATGACCAGTATAGTCCATTTGATTGTCCAATATGTGTCAGATGCTTGGACGTACTTGATGGATTTGGAAATTGATACTCAAAAAGATTAATTAACCCATCAATGGGCGATATATCCAGTAAACAGTAAAACCAGGATTTAAGTCTAACACTGTCTGGATGCGAAGCTCTGTCTTGGTCCATTATACCATCCTACCTCTATTTTTCCCTAGTTGTAATGAGACACCATAGCACAAGTTTTAGTCAGATGGATTATTACATGCCTAGAATAATATATTATGTATGACAAGCAAATTCAATCCTTTTGATGATTTGCGGAACTGCTTTTTAAGAATGAGCATAGTCTACGGCCATTTTTTTCTTAGAAATTTATTTAAAGGTTAAGCTATAATTTTTTTCTAAGTGAAGTATTCCATTGGTACACAAACACTCAAAAAAATTCTGCTAGCATAGAGTAGAATAGTATTTTCTTTTTGCTTTCTTTTGGAACATCTATATAGTTCTTTCAGGCAGAGTCTCCTAGAAGTTAAACAGCTGCTCCATTTAGTGGAAAAGGATATTTAACTAAACCAATTGACTTTTTGGATATAAAAGGTGCAGCTGTTTTCTGAACACAGGCTAAGTTATCTAATACACTATCAAAAATAACCGCAGATAAAAAATAAGCTATTAACACCCAAACACACAGCAAATAATCTCCCCAAACAGCCATCAAACAAATTGAAAATGTTCTGTAATTTATTTCCCTTCTCATGTCCACAGAACATGAGAAGCTAATACTGAACGTATTTGGGATCTTATCTTTTAATTTCCTCTGTCTTAATTTATAAATGGCCATGACAATAATCAACAGTATAAAAAGTATTAGCAAAGTTTTAAACTGGAGAAAAGAGCAGGAGGCTTAACCCTATAATTATCACTCCACAAAGATCAAGTGCCTCAGCACAGTGCATTTTCTTCTATTAATTTACTGCTCACACATCCGAACCTTGCGGCATTCATTTCTTGTACACTGTGCGCCATAGAGGAGGATGAAAAAGACCGCCTGTCTAGCTTGAACTTTAAAAACACTTGTTTCGAGTAAGAACACTTGGTGAGGACCCTTTGCCTCATTCACTTTCCTTCCTTTGTTAGCAGTGTAAGGAAGCCGCCCTTCCCTCAGCATTGTTTTGGGGTTTGGGTATTTTCAAAATTACTGTTCCGCTGTGATACCTTCACTTGACACTTTCATTTTTAGCCAGCCAGTTCAACATAATATTTAAAATATTTGGACCAAAAATGTCCCTGAAGTCAAAAGTATTTTGAATGGTGTTCATAATACACAATAGTACACACTAAACTGGGTGTTTAAATTATTCAGATTGCTTTTGTGTGTGCTCAACTGTTTTATGAACTTGAGAAATGTGGGCCTTCTTTGATTTTTTTTTTGCTTTGAAAAATTATTTCTCCTTTTTTTCTCAAAGTTTGTGGTTTTAGTTTAAAGAGTAACTGATTACAAGTTTGAGCATTTGAGTAGTTGAAAGTTTTTACCCTAAATTTGTACAAAGAAATATTGAGTTTCTATTTACTGAACTTGTTGTATTCCCTTTTTTTCTTTTTCCTTAAGTCTGAATCTTCGTTTTTGTTGGTATAGCAAAATAAATACCCTTACATTTGTATTGGGATCCTAATGCAAATAGAGAAATTGAAACTGATCATTCAGAAGCTATCTTCCTATAGAGAATTATTGATTCAATAGCTCTACTAGACTCACAAATTTAGACATGGGGACTCCTGGTCCTAACATTTAGATCTAAAATACTTGTATTCTCTCAAAGATTTCAAAGAACAGTTTGGCCACCACAGGGATGCAATTTGGGAATTGGATATGGAATTGTAAAAAGATGTCACTACTAAATGGAAGCCCAGTACTTTGAGATCTGATCATTTATTTATTCATCTATCCACACATCATACACTGGTTAAACATCTACTAACTGTGTAACCGGTATCATGCTATGTGCTAGAGACCAAGATAAATACGACAATGAACTCTTTTTAGTGGAGAAGACAAGAAGTAAACAGAAGATAGGTAAACACTGCATGAAAAGTGAAAAGGTCACCGAAGTCAGAATCAGGGCAAGGAAGGCCAGAGTTTGGCTGAGTCATAGTAGCAGAGATGACAGCTGAGCTGAGCATTCGAGACTTTTAGATTTGGACAAATAAGGAGTTAATTAACCAAAAGAATGAGTCAGGATTGAGAGTGGGGAAGCGAAGGGACACTGTGTAGTCACAGGCCCTGAATTTCTACATCATCATAGATGAACTGAATAATCTTCCCAGGTGCAGATTCCTTAGCAGATGATGGAAGGACATACTACCAAACCGTCCACGTACAGGCTTATAAATTCCCATTTATTATGTAAGGCATGTGGAATTCAAAGGCTGTATATGTACACATGTGTACACATACATATGATATTCGTCTCTTTATATTTATTAACGATCCTTAGCTAATTCACGTACATCAAAATCTTGGTTCTCTTCCCTTAGAGAGTTAATAAATGTAGGTGGTTTTGGAGAGACATGGGCTTATTTTCTAACTTTTCCAATTACTGGATCAGTGAATTTGGGAAAACAGCTTAAAATCAGAGTCTATTTTTCTGGGTGTAAACTGATGAGAATAACAAATATCTCAAAAAAGTTTTTCACCAAGATTAAAAGTGTATTTAGATAAAAGTGGTCATGGAGCATAACAGATACTTAATAAATGACAACTCTATTATTATTATTATTACTATTTCTTATCTTAATCACAAGACAAGTTCTTGTGGGACAATATATTAAATCTTACAGGCAGATTATTATTTCTTTCAGTGTTTTCTCATTTGCCAAATGCATCTCTCTGTACATATAACCTAATATTGTAATTGATTTGTTCAGCAGTAAGACCAGAGTCTCATTCTTCCTCATGAACCAAGATGCTGTCAGATGTTTTCATTTCCAACATGGGAAAACGGAGGCATAGATGGACTGACTGATTTGGGCAGGGAGCCAATTCATTAAACGGTAACACTGTCTGTCCAGCAATCTTTCCATTAGACTGGCTATGAAAATCTAGGAGGGCTTGGTCTGCTTCTTTGTCATGATGGAAATATTCTATAAGCTTATCCAATTAGATTGGTTTCCAGGCAGAGCCACGCCACTCTGAAAGCTAGGGTGTGAGCCAGTTATGTTAAAGTGGATTTACATGGCAAAGCAAGAAATGAGCCAGCTGTCAGTGTGTCTGCCCTTTAGCCCATTTTGCTATTAAGAGGGAAAGCTCACAGGTTTCACTTACTGACAGATTGGGTTCCAGACAATTGTAATTCTAGCTTGAAGATTTTTGGAAATAAGTATTTTGAAAGATGCCAACTGAAAGTTTACTTCCAAAATATTTAATGGATCTCTCTTTGGAGAGATGAATGCTTTGTAAGGGCCTGTGTTTATTGCATGCCTTAGGCCTTTAAAAAGGAAACTAAAAAACCAAAGAAAACCAAACATTTTCCATTTAGAAGTTTTACTCTATTTTAGCATAGTATGAAATATCTTTGTTATTTCATCCTTAGCTCTGTTGTGCAAAGTAAATTCTTTGGGGTTCGTAGTCTTTATTTTTTCCTCTCCCCTCCCTTGCCCTCCCTTCTCTTATCCTCTCTCTTCTCTTCTTTTTGGTGAGATCTAACTGTAGGAGTTAGATTGCTTACTGCACGCCCAGGGCAAAGGCTGAAAGAATTGTATTATGCAGTCAAGCAGTGGTGTGGGTGGGGTGAGATTTAAGAGAACACTAGGTTCCAAGAAATGTAGTTGCCACAAACAGATCTGTAGGAACTCAGATCTGGAACTGGAGATTAATTAGAGTCCTATTTCCTGTGAAATTTGAAGGCCTAGAGCAAAGCCCAAGTAGTGGCGGAGAGAGCTGCCGCTTTACACCTACATCAGTTGTCCATTACCTGCTTTTTTAAAAAAAATATATATATATTTTTTATTTCAACATATTTTGGGGGTACAGATGATGAAGTTATGTATGATGCCCTTGCCCCTCCTCCCCCCCAAGTCCGAGCTTCAAATGTGTCCATTCCCTGGGAGGTGCGCATCGCACTCATTGTGCATATGCCCATCCCCTCCTCCCCCCTTCCCCCTCCCCCTGCCCGACATCCAATAGATGTTATGCTTATATGTTCACTTAAGTGTAGATCAGCTAATACCAATTTGATGGTGAGTACATGTGGTGCTTGTCTTTCCATTCTTGGGATTCCTCACTTAGTAGAATGTGTTTCAGCGCTTTCCAGGAGAATACAAGAGGTGCTATATCATCATTGTTTCTTAAAGCTGAATAGTACTCCATGGTATACATATACCACAGTTTATTAATCCACTCATGTATTGATGGCCACTTGGGTTGTTTCCACATCTTTGCAATTGTGAATTGCGCTGCTATAAACATTCGAGTGCAGGTGTCTTTCTTATACAGCATTATTTGCTCTTTTGGGTAGATGCCTAGTAATGGGATTAATGGATCAAATGGTAGTTCTACTTACCTGCTTTAAAAAAAAAATTAGCAACAAAATATTCCTTTGTGTATACTTAATTTTAATCTTATAACAAAAAAATCTTCAGAAGAGAAATCTAAAAACAATTTAAGTGTAAATTTCCTTCTAAGTGAAATTCTAAAGAGCAGTCTACTCCTTTCCTCATGGACCTTGGAATTCTTAAAAATGAAATCCTAAGCTATTATGGTACCACAATTGTAACCAACACTTTACAATTTGTCCCTGAATAGAATAAAAACAGTAATTCAATTGGGAAACAAAGGTCAAGCTAGATGAATATCTCTCATTAATTTTGTCCAAGGCTTTATTAACTTACTGTGGTTTGCTCATTTGACATTTGATTCGTATCATGCTATATTTTTACCCCCCTCTTTTATTTACATATCCCTTTTAAAAATGAATATGAATGAAATAAAAATCACAATGTTTTAGGGTGTGGAGCAGATCCATTTTCCTTTCTTTGAATTTACCAAATCTGTGTGAGGAAGCAAAAATGCATTGTACGATGGCCTAATGGAGTGAGTGCATATTATGTTTCATGCAGCTATTGAAGGCAGTAAGCTCGCTTCCAACTGGGCAATGTAAACACTGTCCATTTTGTGTTGAGCTTTGTGTGACTGCTGGGTCTTCTCCCCCTTCCCACAAATCTACCAAGCACAAATGTACATGCTGCCAAACGGAATGTAAACAAATGGTGTGCAATAGGGAAATGTACAGAGAGGTTCTTACACGCCATTACAAATGGCAGCCTCTAAATGCCAAGTTATTTATAACGAGGAGAAGCAGTGACTCCCTAACATAGGGCTCAAAATAAAGACGGTTTTGTCCACAAAAAAGAATGTCATGATTCAGTTCTATGCGTTTGTTTATTGATGATCTCTTTTTCCCCTTACGTCTTGACATTCCACCAAAGCAGACTGCATGATCTTCCCCTTAGGAAACAACTCAAAGCTTAGCTTTATTTACAGCTCCATTATACTAAAGGGCAAAATGTTCTAGCTGATAGAATAGATGTTATATGACAGCCCACAGACCTCTCTGTTTGGGAGAAATACTTAACTCCTACAGAGAAGTCCTAAATATTAGCTGATTCACGTTCAGTTTTTATTTTCTACTGCATTTACTGAAGCCCAATCACTGACTAGCTTATTTCTTTATTTTTCAGTAGAATGTTTTTCCTATTTCATGTAAAATTCTGCAATAAAGAAAGCTGCTAATCTGAGCTTTTTTTTTAAATTTCAGCACATTACAGGGGTGCAAATGTTTAGGTTACAAGAGCTTCAAGTGTGTCCATCCCCCAGACGGTGTGCACTGCACCCATTAGGTGTGTATATACCCATTCCCTCCTCACCTCTCCCATCTGCCCAACACCCAATGAATGTTACTATCATATGTGCATGCAAGTGTTGATCAGTTAATACCAGTTTGATGGTGAATACATGTGGTGCTTGTTTTTCCATTCTTGTGGTACTTCACTTAGTAGAATGGGCTCCAGCTCTATTCAGGATAATATAAGAGGTGCTAGATGACCATTGTTTTCTGTGGCTGAGTAGAACTCCATGGTATACATATACCACATTTTATTAATCTACTCATGTATTTATGGGCACTTGGGTTGTTTTCACATCTTTGCAATTGTGAATTGTGCTGCTATCAACATTCTAGTGCAGATGTTTTCTTTATAGAATGTCTTTTTTTCCTTTGGGTAGATGCTCAGTAATGGGATTGCTGGATCAAATAGTAGTTCTACTTGTTGCTCTTTGAGGGATCTCTATATTACTTTCCACAGAGGTTGTACTAGTTTACAGTCCCACCAGCAGTGTATGAGTGTTCCCACAGCAATGCCAACATTTACTGTTTTGGGACTTTTTGATAAAAGCCGTTCTCACTGGAGATAAATGATATCTCATGTGGTTTTGATTTGTATTTCTGTGATGATTAGAGATGTTGAGCATTTTTTCATATGTTTCTTGGCCATTAGTCTGTCTTCTTTTGAAAAGTTTGTGTTCATGTCCTTTGCCCATTTTGAGCTTTTAAATTTTTCGCCTCTATTTGCTTCAAAGTTTATGCTACATTAGAGTTTCACCTTAACAAGAGA
Organism: Avahi laniger; assembly: GCA_963575035.1. Taxonomy (NCBI): domain Eukaryota; kingdom Metazoa; phylum Chordata; class Mammalia; order Primates; family Indriidae; genus Avahi; species Avahi laniger. The sequence continues at coordinate 88,509 of CAUYSK010123739.1, forward strand.
AGGCTGGGAGGGGGTAGGGTGTAGAGTAGGAGGAAGAGTAATCTACATATCCTTTGGGAATGCTATGACATCATGGCATTTGTGTGCGGGTTTCTAGGAGAATGGGGAGACACGGGTGGAACTGATCCTTTGATTCTGGGGCTTCAGGAACTTCTAGGAACATCCTGAGTAGTAAGAAAACTCACCTTGATATCAGAGACTGTAGAAAAGATGTGTACCTTAATTTAGGATACTGAGGATTATTTTGGGGGAAGGGTACTTTTATGTGGAAGACCCATGTATCTCTGATTTCAACCTGAAGGAACCTGATCTCAGATCCTGAGTAAGAAGAGGTATAAAAACAGATGGAGAATACTACTGTTTGGGGTCTAACAGGAAACTCTAAAAACCAGGGAGGAGAGCACCTATCTGCAAATTGAGTCCTGAGTGTGAGTAAGTGGGGAGAAGAGAGAAGATCAGCAGGAGTGCACCAGCATGATTGAACCAGCAGCTGCTATAGCAGAGATCACCAGTGGTTGGGCAGGGAATTACACCAAAGGACTAGGAGAGTGGGAGCTCCCTGGGATCAAAGAAAAGGGGTTGGACTTTTAGGAGTGGCATGCCTTCACAGGCTTGGAACTCAAGAGCCAAAGATGATTGCAATTGTTACTGTATCCTTTGTGGTTTCTCTGGCTCTCTAGGACTGGTGTGGCCTGGGAAGATCTCTCAGGGCATGATGGCCATTCTATCAAGATGTGAAGTAAACACTCTGCAAAAAGAATTATAATTTCAGGAAAAATTAGATTTCTCTAAAATCACTTTGATATAGTATTAGAGTAACAGTTGAGAGTCCTTATTTCTCACAGCAATGTTACTGCAGCCTTTGTTTCCATTTCCATCAATAGCTCTTGGTTCCTTCCATCAAATAAAGATGTGCTAACACATTTGGAGCTTGTAGCCAACATTCTGACTCAAGCAGCATGCATAATTAATCCCGATCATGGCCAGTTTTATTTTTCCCTTTCATCCCAGTAAGCACAGAGCTTTTGGTTGTTACCTGCATCTTCACTACCTAAACGAAGTCCATCTTGTCCCTCCACATATTCCCTCCCTCCCCTTAATCTCAGAATTGTCATTCTTAGGGAAAACATAACTAAATGAGTCTGGGTATATTTATTATTCTACTACTTTTCAAAGCCTTTTGGTCAAACTGAATGATATATTTAGCAGTGAAAACACTTCCAATAGTCTAAATGGAAAGTCAGCTTAAGCATTCACGCTTTATTGAGTGGACAACTCATGTATGAAAAGAAGTGATCCTTCCCCTAAGGAAAGGAAATCGGTAAGCCTATTGTGGGAATTACATACTGCATACCACCTGTGTGTCAGCTGGTCATGTGTTCGTGCCTACGTGGTTAGCTGGAAAGGATGAATCACTTGGAGTGACAAACATAACCTTGGTTTCAAACATGTTGCTGGGAATCAAATGATAACTGGAAGTCTCTTAAGATCTAAAACTGTTCACAATGTGAAAATTTCCAGTGACGTATGCCTTAAAGTTGTAACATGGTTGATTTCATGCATTCCACAAATATTTATTATGTATTTACCATGAACCAGGTACTGTACAAGGGATTGGTGATATAATACGGAGCAACATGGATACTGTCTCTGCTCTGTTGGACCTTAGATTTCAGTGGTGAAAGATATGAGAGAAGTAAGCAAAGTTTTAGATCGTGTTAAGCGCTATGGAGAAAGAAAAGCAGGACTTGAATAGAGTTCCTGGTTAGATGTGATGATTTAGCCCGAGAGGTCAAGGAAGGCCTCTCTGAAGAGATAATATTTGAATTGCTTCAAGCAAATAACCCAGAATTTTTTCTGAATTAGATTCCTCTTTTCATAGTTATGGACTTACGGCATTTAGTTAAATACAGTACTTATTTAGTTTTTATTTGCTTCTTATAAATTAGGCAAACCTTTTTTTCTCTTGCCATGTAAACATTTAATAAGCTTGCAAGTCAAGCACAGGAAAGAGTTTATTTCCTTTTAAGAATTACAGTAAATATCTCACAACTAGGGAAAATTGCCTCCAGGTAATTGGTGGTGCTTTTTAAAAAAGAGACTCATGACCTTAATAGTGAGGCTCTAGTTATGAGCATAGTTAATTCAGAGATAATAGAATTTTTCCCCAATGAAAAGGTACTTTGCTTTTAGTAATTCCATATGTACTTATGCCTTTTTGATAGCTTCCTATTCAAAGAAGTTATCTCAGCCCTTTGCAGAAGTTAGCTATGTGAAAAGAGAATAAATGTAGGTAATTCTCACCTATGGCAGAGCCATCAGCCTCCTCAGAAAACATATCCCACTTGTTTTCTCACTGTTAAATCAACTTGCTTGACCTTTCTTTATTCATTTTAACCAGTTACACAGGTAATTAGATTCTGGGGTGAAACTTGCAAGGATGACAGTTTTTTGTACTCTAATCCAATCCGTAGTTTCCAATCCATAGACATTGATGGTGTCCACATGCTCTCTCCTGTGATGCTTCAGGAGATATCCATTAAGGGCTTACCCTGGGAGTCACCCTGTCCTGACTCTTTTCCACAGAATTAAAGAAAAAGTATAGCTCCACAACAGAAAAATTTGAGAGACCATTTTAAAACTCATGCTAATTTAGACAGAGTGTTAGATGGAGGCACTGAGGTGGTTGTTGGGTTCATTCAGGATTCATTTATTCACAGATATTTATAGGGAGAGAGCATGAGTAGGTAGGGAGACGCCTGGACTGTGATGCAGGTCTGCCACCTGTGAGGGGAGAGGGGGAAGGAGGAGCTTCGATTGCGGAGGAAGAGCTTCAGGCCTCTGCAGCTTTGAGAAAGTCTCGGGTAGGCTGACGGGGAGTTCCTGAACCGAGATTGTCCATTAGGGAAGTTTCACAATGGAACGACCTGCGTCTAGGACTCCTACTGCAGTCAGCCGTCTCGGGAGCACCTGGGGGAAGCATCGCTTCAGAACAACATGGGCTAGATCTGAAGGGGGGTTCCTGGAGGCTGCTGGTCACCACGCCCTCTGAAGCGGCTTTACTCGAAGGGAGTTCTGAACCGTGCACCTCCATGGCTCCCACAGATGACTTCTTGAAACTTACCTTCGATGACTCTTGCTTGGTGAAAAAGGACGATGGGATGAGGGACAGACATGTTTTTGCTTTGTTCTGCTTGTAAATTAAGGACATAGTTTTGGACGTGATAAGTTTGGAATACCTGAGACATTTACATGGCTAGACTAGGATATACTAGACAGGAGCTCAGAGAAGAGGTTTGGGCTGGAAATAGTTTTGGAGTCATCATCTTTTATAAAAGATATTTAAAGCCACGGAAGTAGTGGTGATCGTCTTGGGGAAATGATGTAGAGAAGGAAGAGAGTGTCCAGGACCAAGCTCTGAGGAACTCCAACACCGAGGTCAGGCAGAGGAGGAGGTGACCGAGTGGGAGCAACCAGAAAGGTAGGGGAAGCCGAGAAAGTGTGCAAGGCCAGAGTGTGATGGCAGGGACCAAAGGAGACAACCGTGTCCAACCAGAAAAGTGGAGAGGAATATTGGCAATATGGAAGCCTCAGGTGACTTTTTCATTTCTTTAGTTTTAGTATCATATTGAGTTCAGAGACAGTTTGTAGTAGATTAAAGTGAGAATGGAAAATGAGGAATGATTTCTCTATTTAAAACTAGAGAAATTTGGCTGTTTATGGGAGCAGGGAAATGAGGCAGTGCTGGAAGTAGGTATGGAAAGAAAAAAGTTCTTGTTTTTAATGACTGCAGATATTGGAAGATGTTTGCATGTAAATAGGAATGATATTGTGGAAGGTGAGCAATTGATTTGGTAAGAGAGAGAAGGGGTAGCTGAGAGGGTGGGGCTCCTAGCATGGGTGGAGAGATTGACCTTTGCTGGAAGGAGGGAGGTCAATAACCCCTTGTCCGGGCTTAATGTATGGAATTTCATCCTTCCCCAGGGCTCTGAGGGAGACTGGGACAGAATCCTCATTCTGCCTGGTAATCTGCCCAGCAAGAGATTCTATTACCAGGGAAGAAGAAAAAAATCGATATAGGGGGATGACTAGCAGTTTTTGCCATAAAACTTTTTATTAGATTTAATTGTAGGTGCCATATATTTGTGTTGCTATTATAAATGCTCTATCTTCTTTTTTTAAAAAAGTTACATCCCACAGTTGTCCTTTAAACACAGATCTCATCGTACCATTTCTATGTTCAAAATTGTTCATTGTTCCCGTTAATCACAAAATAAAGCCCAAACCTCTTGTCCTGGCAGTCAGAGCCTTTTGTCCTGTGCTCACCTCCTACTCCCTGCACTCTTCCCACTCACTCACCGTTCCCTTGCTAGGACGGGCAACCTGCGTCCTCCAGGTCCCTGAGTGCGGCCCCTCGACTGAGTCCACACTTCACAGATTCAGATTCAGTCAAAAGGCGGCACTCAAGGACCCAGAAGGCCACTTGTGGCCCCAAGGCCGCAGGTTCCATTTTTGGAGAAGTTTTTCGATAGGTTTACAAAGGCCATTTGATGGCATTGGGCCTGATTCATTTCACAAAAGGTAACAACACAGTATTCGTTCTTCATTGGGTTTGCATATTTGGGTGGAAGCGTAGCTGCCCCTGCAATATTTCCATCTCTTCTTGACAGCAAGGACCAATTTCACCCAGGCGTGAATATTTGTCACAGGGCAAGTGCTGGATGCAGAGAGAAAGAACGGGGAAACATATTTCCCTTGAATGCACGCCTCTTCTTTCTTCTCAGTTTGACTGTTCTGAAAGGGCATAAATGGGGAGTGCTGGAGTATGCACCTTAAAACGTATTATAATTTGTAGCCACCTCTCTTTACATTTCTAAAGTTCCGTAATTATTATAACTAAGCAGTCATTATGTGCCAGCTACTGCAATAAGCACTTTACCTTTCTTACTTCATTTAATTCTTACAATAAGACAGGTACTTTGATGATTTCCATTGGACATTGAGATCAAAAGCAATAAGGAAACTTGCCCAAAGTCACACACACACACACACACACACAC